>SEYY01024092.1:25000-45000 GCA_009176605.1 Armadillidium nasatum | reverse complement strand
TTCAATTACTAAAAAATTTTGACATAATACTAATGTATTAAAATGAAAGTCAATTTAGCTTCAGTTTGACCAATGTTTTTTATATATATATTTTATTTTTATTTTTATTTTACCCTTCACCCTTCCCACTCACGTGGGGTGGTGCCCGTCACAGTTCGCTTACACCCACACATCTACACTCTATCTCCCCTCCCCCCCTCACCACTGTCCTCCATCTCACTCTGTCCTCCGCAACTCTCCTACCTTCGTCCACATTCAAACCCCTCCCCCCCAATATCTCCCTCACCCCATCCATCCACCTCATCCTCGGCCTTCCCCTCCCCCTTCCTCCCTCTACCTCGGATCTCATTAACATCCAACAACCTACTCCTCCATTCCCAGCTCACACACACAAAATCCAACAATCCCCTTTCCCCATTCACACCACTCACCCAGGTATATTTATGATTTTCTTTCTTTTCAAACCACGTATTCCCAATCATAAGACCCCTTGCAGCACACATTCCAACCATTTCAATTCCGTTTTCATTTTCCCCATCCACTCCAAAAGGTCCTATTACCCTATTCACTCTTCTTACCCCCACCCTTGCATTCAAATCCCCCAACAGACAAACATGATCCCTACCATCAAAACTTCCCACACACTCACTCAGACTCTCCCAAAATCTCTCTCTCTCCCTTTCATTAGCTCCTACCACTGGTGCATACGCACAAATAAAAACCCAATACTCCCTTCTTAACTTTAATCTTACCCAAACTATTCTGGCCCCCATTCTACCTCTCCCTTTTACACAACTCCACCACTCATCTCTCATAACAATTGCTACACCCTCCCTTGCTCTCACCCTCTCATTCACTCCAGCGTACATCCCTTTATATTTCCCAAATGCCAAATCCCCCTCCCCTTTCAGTTTCGTTTCAGTTAATGCTAAAATATCCAACCTCCTTTCCTCCATCACAACCCCCACTTCTTCCCTTTTCTCTTCTTTGTTCACCCCCCTTACATTTAGAGTCCCCACTTTTAATACTTCTGAACCCCCATTCCTTCCAGACATCTTCACTATTTATATTCAATCACTCCCGAACTGTGACGTTTCACGGTGGGACCCACTACCTAAGGATACCACCAGTTCCTTGAGGCCACCACCCCTAAGCTAACTAAACCACCCCAAACTCACACCCCAACTCACACTCCCAATATATTTAAAAAAAATATTTAAAAATTACAATTATCAGAGTAAAAGGAAAAAATTAATAAAATATATTATATATTATACAATAAATATTTATATTTATCTATCTATATATATATATATATATATATATATATATATATATATATATATACACAAATTACACATACCAGGATGCCCTGGAGAAGTAAATCTCCTATTGCCTGTAGGAAGCTCAACAAGAAGAGACAAAACAGCTGCCCTGTTACCCGCACAAGGCTCCAGAGATATAGGGCTTGGATTATTCTGCAATACAATAATAATAATAATAATAATTAATAATAAATAATAATAATAATAAATCAATTTCTTCATAGTTGAACTCATCCTTATTGTAAATAACTACAGAGTAGACTTGATGAATTTTATTAAGAAAAATTTTAATAAGGACAGAGTTGCAAAAAAACGTTATGGTTCAAAATAGCTTCAGGAGAGTTTCTAAAATTGTACTGAAACTGTCTCATTATAATAAAAGAGTTCATTAAAATACGCTGTTTCCCCATCTAAGTGTTTAATATCCCATTATTTAACCATCGCATACTCTCCTCCTTTCTCTAATTCATCACTTAATGCCAAGGGTTCTGTAGTCAGAATCTACATCATCCATAGAATCAACTTTTATCCTGTTATTTAAACCTCTGGTAGTAAACAAATTAACAATTTCAAAAGTCAAAAATTATATATAAAATGGAGAAAAGATGGGGTTACAACCTGAAATCACGTATTTGTTGCATAAGAAAAAAATACCATTTTTTTTAAATACATCATCTACTACATTAAAATAATAATAACAATAATAAATCCCCAGAACCATCACGTAAATAAAGCTATGGCAGGAAGTTTTCCTTCATTTTATTTAACTGATCAGTTATGACGTCACATCTCTTTTCACTTGGGTCTCCGTTGCACAATTACTCCAACTCCTAACAACTTACATAAATGAAAACAACATTCTTTTACAATACCCCTTTTCCAATATTAAAACAACTCACTCTTCTTACCCTTGAACACAACTTTTTCCAACATAATCAAACCTTCTACAAACAAAAAGGACTTAGTATGGGCTCCCCATTATCACCTATGCTCAGCAATCTATACATGGAATTAATAGAACATTATTTAATCCTCCCCCACCCCCTTCTTAAAGACAGCATTTGGCTCCGTTATGTCGACGATGTTTTTGGAGCCATCCAAATTCATCTGATTCTACAGCCATCTTCAAACACATAAACAACATATATCCTAATATACAATTTACAATGGAAACTCCCCCCCCCCCACACATAACTCCCTACCATTCTTAGACACACTCACTATGTGGGACCATACCACAAAACTATCATACACAGTATTTAGAAAACAAAGTCGTCACCAAATTATATTCATTGGTATTCGGTACATACAGTAAATACAAAAATTGCTCTCTCTTCTCTATATCTTCGTGCCCATAAAATTTGCTCTCTTGCTTTCCTAAAAACAGAAACTGACTTCTTAAAAAACTACAATATCCGATATATATATAATTAATAAATCCTATAGAAAAGCAAAAAATAAAATTCTACTGTGAAAATAAATGAACATACAATAGGAAAAAACATTTTACCCATCCCACACATAAACATAAAACATCTGAAAAAAGTAATACCCAAAAACATAACCCTAATTCCATTTAACAATATCATTTTAAAAAGTCTTCAAACCTCCAAAAGCTCCTAACCCAAACCCACCTTGCATATATAGTATCCCATGTTCTGCCTGCGATCTTAACTACATAGGTGAAACCACAGACCACAATAGAAGACTATATCAACATAAACATGACTTAAATATAGATAACCAAAACTCAGCCCTTACCAAACATAGACAAGATAACAACCATCTTATAAATTTCAATGGTAATAGCATCATAAAACATATAAATAATTACAACAAAAGAAAAATAGCCGAATTCTTCTGTATAAGAAATATACCTAACTACAACCAGAGTACAAGGCGACTACAAAATTGATTATCTACAAAATGCTATTATGTTCCGACCTCCTTTCTATAAGACTCTGCACAACAACCAACTAAAGCATTGAATGAAAAAAGCTTCAATTAAGAAGACAGAAAACAAGTTTCTACCTGAAAGAGGCTCCAAAGCGGAGCGAAAGCTTGTTCTTTTAACATTATGTAATTATTATTGCATCACTTGTTGTTTTCAAGTGTTTTTAAATAAAGTGTAATCTTTCCATCGTATTGGCAAACCTAGGGTATAACAAACTATATATATATATATATATATATATATATATATATATATATATATATATATATATATATATATATATATATATATATATATATATATATATATATATATATATATATTAGGGATGGAGTGAAGTATCGGTATATTTTCAGGTATCGGTATCGGTTAAAAATTTTGGTATCGCTCCATCCCTAATATATATATATATATATATATATATATATATATATATATATATATATATATATATATATATATATATATATATATATATATATATATATATATATATATATATATATATATATATAATTACCTTATTTCTTACAAATCTTGTTTCAGGAGCTTGGAGAGATATTTGAGGATGAATGTTAATCAAAGAACCATTGCATTCATTCCTCTGGATAATTCCATTTGAAAGGGTGGTGGTGGTGTCAGCACCACCCGTAAGAGGTCCTTCTCCTTTTGGAGACTTTTTCTGACCTTTCGCTTTTCCCTTCTTCTTAGAAACAGCTTGAAGAATGGGTGGACCTTTATCCTCTACACTCGGGCTTTCTTCCTGAACTGGACTAACTGATGCTTCCCCAGGTGTGGTCGTAGTCCCATTATTAACCCTCGCTATCAACGGAGTATTGACCTCATGGTCCAACTGGAGTTCGAGAAAAATGGCACGGAATGGTCGAGATGCCATGGCTTCCATTTCCACCATTAAACGCTAAAATAACAACAGCAACAAAAATAAATAAATAAACTTCAACCCATTTTCCAATGTTAAATTTAGCTCCAATCAATGTAACTTAAAAACTAATATCAAAAATAACCACAAGTACAAAAGAATGAAAAAAACTAATCACCTGTCTTCTTGTGTAAGTATCATACTTCTGCTTAATTTTCCACATCACAAAAGCCATAAGTAGCAACACCATAAAACACCTGAAAAATAGTTTTTATAATAACTATGTAGAATTTATTTAATTATTATTTGCATAATATAACAAAAGTATGAAGCTATTTAACTATGAAGTGAAGGCTACTAAAACTTCAACATTTAAACATATGAATTTTAGCAAATGTTCTAATATTTGTAACCCTCCATACATTCACTATAATAATTTAAAGGTTTATAAGACTTTTACCTTTTATCTTATTTACATGAAAGCCTATTAGGCAAATGATATATATTACTCTTTTCTTTTCATTTGGACATTTAAATTTAATTTCTTCAGTTAAACAAAAACTATGTTAACAATTAAACTAAATTTTAATTATTTAAAACTATTTCTACACAAGATTCTAAAAAACTATGTTAACAATTAAACTAAATTTTATAGCTATTTAAAACAAGATTCCATTACTACTTACAACGAAAAAATTGAAAAAAACTGAATGAGATCTAGCTTGGGATGCTGAGAAAATGATATAATAATCTCGATAGGAGGAGTAAAGTTAAATACGTAAACATGAAAAGTTGTGTTATTTTCTGAAGATCCAAAAACGTATTCGGAGGCGCTGAAGCGTCTCTTAATACTCGTTCCAGTGAAGTTCTTAACGATCCAAGTCTCATGACTTCCCGTTTGACGGGCAGATATTTTAATTCTGGCAGGTTTCGAACACTGAATGTCGAAGTCGGTGTCCACGTCAGATTTTGATGGAACATTGTAAAAATTAATCTGTCGTATATGAATATCTTCTTGCTTTGACAGATTGAATGTAAATTGATAATCAATCTGGAGATCGTCTGTAAATGAGAAAAAAATCATCATAAGACTGAACTAATAGTAGTGGTAAATGAATGAATTGAAGACTTACGGAAGAATAAAGAAAGTACAGTAAAAAAAAAAAAAATGAAAATGAAAATAAGGTGAATGAACCTCACTTTCATACAGCGTACTTATTTTTAACAATATAGTTTTGTATATAAATGTAACGGTAAACAATTATTATAATTAGGAAATAAATAAATATAAATAAGGACAAATTAAGAATAAAAATAATACTGGAAGTGGAAGATTAAAAAAGAAAAGGATATGGAAAGGAAAACACTAATAAATTTCATTCGCTTTCAGTATTACATCTTAAAGAGGGTATAGCTGTTCTTTATTTTTAGATGTATAGTTGAAAGTTATGCAATAGAAAGATTTATGGAGGTAAAATACAGGAAAATAAAGTCAACTAATTATGGTAAGTGTAGGGATAAGTAAGTTTGGTGTCCAAAAAAGCAGAACTTTATGCCAAATAATATAATTATTCGATAGGATAATAATAATAATATCAAAACTCACAAAAACAAGATCCTTTCAAAGGCTCTCCGTAATAATTATTCTGTGTATCACAACGCTCACAATGATCTCCAGTAACTCCTTTCGTATGACAATGACAGACTCCTGTCTCATGCTCGCATGTGACTCCATGATTGTTACATTGACAAGCTATAATAGTAAATATAAAAATATCTTAAATAGTAGTAATAAAGTTGCATTCAATATTCATTTATTTTTTTTTCGGCCTACTTACTGATAAAAAAAAATAAATAAATAAAAAATAAAAATAAAAATCGTAAGTTACAGTTACAATAATCATTAGTTGGATGTGTCTTTTTGTGTTCTGCAAGCCTCATAGCTTTACAAAAAAAAATGTTTTACACTTTAATTATCATCTATGCATAGTCATCATTAATCTAGTCAAGTGAATGAGTTGAATTATAGTTGACCTATCTTCACCTAGACACAAGGTGAAATGTTACAATTTTAAAAAGTGGTAAACATTGTCTGGGGCCTAGAAATATTAACGAGGCTCCTAACTCTTTAAAAACAGCAAAAATTAGGGCCAGCTGAAGAATAATCATGAAAATAAATATAAGAAAATATTAGGGATGGAGCGATACCAAAATTTTTACCGATACCTAAAAAAGTATGACGATACTACTACCGATACTTTATTCTTGTCCAAAAAAAATTACCGATACCGATACTGTAAAGACCGATACCGATACTTCACTCCATCCCTAGAAAATATATATGTATGAATTTAGGAAATAGGTACATACGTTTGCAAAGTCCTCCATTGATTGGCTTCCCAAAAAATGATGTTTTACACTTCCCGCAGTGAGGCCCGTGGGTATTATTGGCACAAGGTTGGATGCAGACGGTATCATTGCGACATTGACTGTGACCATTACAGTTGCAAGCTGAAAGAAAATGAGGGTGGTCAGAAAGAATTTTTGATGAAAGAGCAGATATGAGGACAAAATTATTATTATATAATTATTTATTATTATTATTAAATTATTATTAAATAATAAATAAAAAATAAATAAAAAAATAAATAAAAAATAATATAATATATATATATATATATATATATATATATATATATATATATATATATATATATATATATATATATATATATATATATATATATATATATATATATAAACTGAATGAGGTAATAACATCTATCTGCCATCAAAATAATTTGTTTTGCATAATACTTAAAAAAAAAGTTCATGTTACTAACATTCTCGCCCACAAAATTCCTTTGACTAATAATTAAAACAAAAAAATACAATTGTTTCATATAATATACAGCTGTTTTAATCTTTTATTTATTTATTTATTTATTTAAAAAAAAAAAAAAAAAAAAAAATACTACTACTACTTTAGACACTGAAAGAATCAAAATCAATGTTGGTATTATAAATGCCTTTTTAAGATAGCTACACTGACTATACGTCATTCTTGATTTAAATTTTATAATTGCAAAATATATTTCTCTGTGCAAATCCATCTTCCTTTTCAATATTATTGAAAAATTACTTACCGGGACATGAAGTAAAAAACCATTGTGGAATGGGGCACGTCTTTGACACTGTCCACTCAATTCTATTGGTAGGATCTATTGGGCCAGACTGACCACCTTCCAAACATATTCCTGTTCCAGTCCCTGAGCCATCATCACACCAGCCGCACCCTATATGTTCTTGGCATCTTTTGCAAGTCTGGTGAACCATGCACTTACTGAGACCTGTTTATTTATATATATATATATATATATATATATATATATATATATATATATATATATATATATATATATATATATATATATATATATATATATATATATATATATATATCAGGCTAATACAATCTATTTACCCTACGTTACACAACAGAATACTTCTAATAAAATATAAATTTTTTATTGTTGAAGTAACATTAACACAACACCACATGACACAAACGAATACTGCGTTTTAGAGAGCTAAGAAATACAGCATAAAAACCACTTAATTAAAAAAAAAAACAAAGTAAACAAGGTAATATATATATATATATATATATATATATATATATATATATATATATATATATATATATATATATATATATATATATATATATATATATATATATATATATATATATATATATTTTAGTAACCTTTTTCCACATAAGGGCATCGTTTAGGTTCAGTTGTCCATTCTCTACATTGGCCATATGGAAAACTGACTAAATACGAATTATTGTTGACACAACGCTGCTGATTGAAGCACCACATACAAGGCCCCTTAAATTCACATTATTAACTACTATTAATTTTTTTTTTAGCTCAATCTTACATGTATAATGTAAAATGAAGCTGAATCTTCAAAAGCAGATTTTTTTTTTTTTTTTTTTTAAATAAAAAAAAAAAAAAAAAAAAAAAACGAAAGGAACCAAATATAGAAGCAAGATATTCTACAGATCCCAAAGGGCAAAGCAAGGTTTAAAAATCTCTTACTTACCTCAGTGCAATTTGCGCAAGTTGTTCTCTGACTACACGTAACGGGACAGCTTCTAATGGAAGCAGTTACTCCAAATGCCGAAGAAGAACCTGACGCATTTACCGTCGGATCATTGTGTGTAGAAGAAGCGTCAATACTTGACTCAATATCTGCTACAACTGTCGGTAACTTATTACTGCCAGTTGTAGCAGTACCACTTACAATAGTTTGATTAGGAGCGAAAACGCATTCTTTGCCTAACCAATTACAAGTAGATTTATAGGCGTGGCAGAGATTACAAGACCTAAGAGATTTGCACCGCCATCTTCGTCGGTCTTCACATCCTTCAGGCGATACAATTACCTAAAATAATTAAGCATAAAAAGATTGAAACCCATTCTTATATTTAAGTATCCAAGTAACCTTAAAAGAAACGGTTTTTGTAATGTCATAGAAATACATTATACAGAAATTTGTCAAGGTTACGTGGAAATTTTACTAAATTAGTTTACTGTAGAAAATATAATAATAAAAATCGACAACTGTATAGCCAACAAATTTCAAGATACTAAAAAAGCAACAACTTAACAATAAATAAATAATAATAATAATAATTTTTAATTTTAATCAGTATTTATTTATATTTTTATAATAGAATTTAATTTTATTCAGTAACATTTTTTATATAGGAAATAAAACATATAGTATAAAGTTCAAATTTAAACATAAAAAAATATAAATATAAATATAATTTAAAAAAAAAAAAAAAAAAAAAAAACTAACCTTAGAATAATCATTACATTTCTCATAGAAGCAGCCATTATTACACCAAACACATTTAAAAGAATTATAAAGGCAGGAATGACAAGAACTCTGACTATTGCATAGAGACGTAAAGTTTAAAGATTTATCAGAATTGCTTTCGGCTGGACAAAATTCATGAGCAGTTTGATCATGACTACTTAAGTGTTCACAGCGTTCTAAAACCCTGAAATAAATAATAAGTTGGCATTAATTATTCCTACTACTATGGATTTCGAGTGCCATAAATAACTTGGAATTATTTTAAAATAATGGTACAGCTTCCACAACCTTCAATTCTGCCAGTGAATGACTAATAATAATAATAAAAAAATAGAAAACTAAAAGACATCCGAGCTAGATTTTAACTTTTTAATTGCCTTATGAAACTTTTGTTAGCAACCTAACGAGTCTAGTATTGAACATTCTAATGTTCCTCCATATGAATACAATATCATAATACAAACAGTACTTTTTTTCATCCATTTACCCACTCGCAGAGCATACAGTATGTTTTCAAATACTTTATGTCAAAATCTCAAGAAATAACTTATACTTTTATATTCCAAATCCTTCAATGATTGCAATACAATCAGGAAATTCTTTTCAGTATTAATTTTCAGATATATTTTTTTTAAAGTTTCTTAAATCACTTTCTCTGAGTCATTTTTATAGTGCCTGAACCTAAACCTTCACTTGTTTTAATTGTTAAATTTATATTTGGTTTATCACGTATCTTTTGTTTAATATAATTAAAAAGTAAATTTTAAAATTTAGGATCCATTCCTCAATGTGCTTTTTAAACTGGATATATCCCTACAATAAAAACTGTCCCCCACCCATAAAAGTTTCCCTTTACGTATAATCATAAGCACATGATTTACACATTCAAAATATTACGCTACCTCTTAGTCTTACTACACATAACATTTTTTCGTAAGTCACTCCCCTAATTTTCTGCTGTGGTTTACTCTATTTAAGTTTCCTTCAATCAAAATCGAAATTACTCTGCTGATATCATTTATACATAGATACAATAAAACGAAGAGAAATTTTCAAAAAACCAAAAAAGATCCTATAGTCTAAATTAATAATTATATGACTGAAAATTTCCTTACCTATTCCAAATGCATTTCTGTCCAGGATAATTGTTTAGGCACTCTGTCTTTGTGCTAAATATATCACATCTATGGGAGAGAAAAACATTTTTACCAAATGTTATAAGGAAATTATAAAAAACATTTGTATGACTTTCATACAAACAACTAACCTTCCAAGATGATAATAAAGAGTAGTACCCAGCATTCTACCGTTAAAGCCACCAAAAATAACCATTTTTCCTTCCACATTTACAGAAGTGTGGCCATAACGTGAAGTACCAGTTCTGAGATCGGGAGGGCTATCTAATTTATGCCAAGTATCACAGTGAATGTCATAGGCTAGAAAATCTGCACTAAAACATTTTGCACCATAAGAAAATGCTGTATCATTATGAGTATTTCCTCCAAATACTAGCATTAAACCGGGCATCAATGTTGCACTATGAAGAAACCGAGGTAAAGGAGCAGGTCGTTTTAGGGTCCTGAAATACAATGGAAAAGGTATTAACTATTAACCAAAAAAAATTATTACATTTTGATTGCACACAGAAAATGTTATTAATAAGTTCTTAAAAGTACTAGTGAAATCAGATCACTGAATAAGGTTTGACAATACCATTTATATTTAAAAGGATCATAAGCAAGAAGATGAGCAACAACTTGACTAGAAGTAGCTGTTTTGAGACCTCCATGAACATATACATAAGATGTTTCAGGATCCCAAACTGCAGTGTGACCATAAGTACCACTTACGACCGCTCCTTCAGCTTCAATAACTTTCCAATTATTAAACCCTGTAAAGAAATAAACAACATTCAAGCTTGAGGGCATTGATTATCATTTAAATATGCTCAATAATGAAAAATTTCCAACTACATAACAAAGCATATTAAGATTTTTTTACTTACTAAAATGATATTCTTGAACTAAGTTCAATGTTCCATAAACGGAAGAGTGTCCAAATATAATAAGCATCATATCCTTTACGACTACGGCAGCGTGACCAACGACGCCAATTGGCATACAAGATCCTATGACCGAGGAAGACAGGAGACAAGAGTCCTCCCTTATTACAGAAGGACGATTATTTTCAGACTTCCGATAGTTCTCACTCAATTTATCTTTTCTTTTTTTGTCCGGGGGATCAGATCCCTCTCCCAAAAGAAAATTCTTGGACACTTTACCACTGTCCCTACGTTGCCTAAAGTTTGATTTGACAGGATTCTCTGAATCACTGGGAAAATCAACTTGCTTCAACGTTCGAAGGTCTGGATCAAATTTCCACAATTCATTATTTTCTAATCCATTTGGTATTGCTCCTCCAAAGATAAAAATAGAGCCCTGAAAACACACAAGAAATCAGTATACAACTTAATTCCTTTTAATATGCAAGTTTTTCTTTTTATGATATAAAGCAAATTAAAGAAACTTAGAAATTTGCCGCAACAACTGTATTGTTCATGAAGAATTTAACATACTTTTACATCCTTACTACTCCCTTCTGAAATTAATCTTACTGACATACGAATTTCTCAAACTTATTATGGTTTATGTTTGTGTATGTATTATATATATTGTATTATATATATATATATATATATATATATTATATATATATATATAATATATATATATATATATATATATATATATATATATATATATATATATATATATATATATATATATATATATATATATATATATATATATATATATATATTATATATATATATATTATAAAATATTAAAATATATATATTTTTTTCATTACACCATATCCCGCATGATGCAGGGTGGAATCGACTTGCAGGAAAATTCCAACAATCGTCCATGGGAAGACAAAAAAAAAATGGCTAAAAGGAATTTCCCAAACCCTAGAACCCTTATTATTATATATTATGTATTATATATATATATTATATATATATATATATATAATATATATATATATATATATATAATATATATATAAAATAATATATAATATTATATATAATATGTCGGTCTTTTATATTTAAACCTAAGGTGTGCTACTACTCTAATCATATTAAAAATTTTCCACATTATTGAGAAATTTCCTTCTCTTTCCTATCAAAGATTTACTTTCCTTTATTATCAAAGATCAAGTTTTTCTTTCCCTTTAATATTTCCTACTTTCAAAGTAATGTTTCACTTTAAAGTTCTCGTTCTTTTAGCACAAAGAATTCAATCTGATTTATGAAACAAAGATTTCTATTTTATACAGTAGTGGCAAGTAACACCCACCTACTAACCATATAACTAAGCAGGATATATTCTTCATGGTAGTTCCCATTACCTTTTAATTTTTATAAATAATTTTGGTAATCACTTCTCTTTCTATATTATCTCAATCATATATAATATCTGAAACGATACTCTTATCTTTATTCAATTTAAAAAATGAACTAGGGTTTTTTAACATATTAACAATATCTTTTACTATATTTAAACACTGTTCAATAGTACCTTTTCAAACATTGCATATGAAATGTTTTCACAGCATTCCACCTTTTGTAACTATCATATCATGGTGTCATTTAAAAAAAAAGTATTTTAAAGATAATAAAAAAAATGAAACATGAGTATAATAAGAAATATCCCAAATTTTCATAATATTCAAAAACAATCCAAAAATTCATCTCCTTACATTATAAGATACACTTGAATGCCCGTATAAATCTTTTGGGTAGTTTTGACTAATAGGCTCTACAGTTCTTAATGTTTTATCTGAAAAGGGAAAAATTGTTTATAAGTTAAGGGTAATAATTATTTAGAAAAAAAAATTAGTTAAATTACAATACTGAAATCATAGGCAAAACATAAGTAACATTAAATCGAATTAAGCTTCTTAATATATTAAAACGGAATATAATTCTTAGCGTAACATAAGAACCAAAACGAAATGCATATGCATAACACACCTGTTAAATTATTAGCTAAAATAAATGACTTTGAGTCAAAGAAATAACCTCCAACAATCCAGACTTCCTCATCAATAACAATTGAAGAGTGAGAAGCTCTTTCAAGATCTTTATAAGAGTCAACATGCTTTTTATTATCTAAAGTAGTTTCAAAAACCACTTCCGAAGGATAACTCTCCCACCATCCCAAATCTATTTTCTGATTGCAATCATTTCCTAAAATATGAATAAATAAATAAATAAAAAATTAGTATAACATGTACAAGACAAATAAATCAATTTCTCCAAACTTTCAACTTTTTTTGTTTACTATTGAAACATCTTAAAACTTAAAAATCTATAAATAATAAACAAATTTTATTAAAAATAATAATAATAATACAAGATCTTTACCTGTATAACCAGCATGACATAAACAACGATGTTTCTCCATACTGCAATCTCCATTCCCATGACAATTTGACGGACAAAGCGAAATAGTGCAATCATTCCCAGCCCAACCTGCATCACATGTGCAAGCTCCCTCAATGCAGACACCATTACCTGAGCATTCATTCCCAACACCACTAGACGGACACCCATTTAATCTATATATATATATATATATATATATATATATATATATATATATATATATATATATATATATATATATATATATATATATATATATATATATATATATATATATATATGGGATGGATGGACATCTAATTATCTAGTCCCCCCTTTTTTTTTTTCAAGTATCTGGCTATTCGGCCAGATATCCAGTAAAAATAAACTTCTTATAAGAACTTTTCAACTTATTAACATATATAATGTGTTCTTTATGTCTACAAACTGTATTCCAATTTACTTTTCTTTCCAACTCTATTCAAGATAATAGTATCTTTGGCTATTCATGTTGCATAAATATAGATATGCATTTGAAATTTATTAAATTATTTTCAGAACTGCAAATATGAAATAAAATTAAGATTTTTCATATATATATATATATATATATATATATATATATATATATATATATATATATATATATATATATATATATATATATATATATATATATATATATATATATATATATATATATATATATATATATATATATATATATATATATATATATATAAGGGCAGATCGTTTTCAAGTTTTGTTTTATTTTCATTGTCTAATAGTTATAAAAAGTGTTGTATGGATAAGAAATTACTTTTTCCTAAATTTTGACTTTGTAGCTTTTCATTTCTTGCCCCCGGCAGGGGTGGTCAAAATCTCAAATTTGTTTGAAAATGATGATTTACTTTAGGCCTCATAAATCGCTTCCCATGCTTCAAATTTACTTATAATAATAATAACTTTTATTTAAAGTCAAATTATATCTATATAAAGGTATTTTCTTTTGACACATTATCTTCTACTCCCAGCGAAATCCCTTTTTATATATATATATATATATATATATATATATATATATATATATATATATATATATATATATATATATATATATATATATATATATATATATATATATATATATATATATATATATATATATGCAATTTACTATATAATTATCTCCCTAAATATCTAAAATATATTATTATAGCACACAATGTTAAATGTATCATACTTATAAGATATAGAAAATCCAGTCAAATTGTAAGCTGCATCTGAATAAAAGTACAACAACGCTTTGCCAGATTTGGCAACTACTTCTGGAGTTCTAGAAGCTTGATAATGATCTTGAACAATCATGCCACTGAAAATTGAGAAAAAAAAAAAATCTTTTTGAAAAAAATTAAAAATATTCCCAAAAAACAAAACAAAAACTGAGTAAACAACGTCAAGTATAAACTAAAATATTTAACATGGAATTTAAATGATAAGGGGTCAATACCCACCTAAAAACTGCTAAAAGAGGATCATAAATTGATCCTCCATCATATATATACAAATGATCCCATGAGCATTCTGTAGCAAAGTGATCCAGATAGAGTCTTATATGTGAATTGGGACGGTTTGGATCAATAAGCCAAGTACATTGGTTGTCTTCCGAATAGTTCCCTGAACCATCAGTAATTACTCCACTTTCATTCCACAACCTATAAATAATAATGATAATGATAATGATAATAATAATAAATAATAATAATACACAGTTTGGTATATAAACAATTGGTAACATACTTTTTCTTTACATTTATGTAAAGAACTTTTTCTGTTAATATCTCCATTATTATTATTATTATTATTGAGAAATTTATATAAATTTCCAATAGATATTGATAGTAAAACTAAGTTACCGAACATAATATCAAGTAAATTTTCCAAAATGGTATACTGAGGAATACCATAACTCCAATCATTGATGAAATTGTAAAATAAAACGTTTAGACAAGGGTATGGGGGAGGGTAGTATTTCATAACACTGCAGTAATATAACATAAGACTGAAAGTTCAACAAAAAATACAATCCCTTTAACTACCATTATATTGTAGATTACATGCTATAAAATCTGATGATAATTATAAATTTGGGAAATAATTTCAAACCAGTGAACTTATATTCTTGGACTGAATGCCACAATTTGAAATTAATTTGTGCTACATAAAATGTTTGATATATTTTATACTTCTTTTAAGAGCATAAAGCTCTTCTATTGACTTACTCAAAAATAAAATTGTTTGTATATTTCTATAAGTCTGATGGAAATAAAAGATCAAAAGAAAGATGTTAACTGAGCATTCATATAAACTTTAAAACTTTAAAAGCAAGATACATGGAATGAAATTTCAAGAAATTGGGAGTGAAAGTTATTTGAACTGACAGGAAGTAGGACAAAATAGAAAATTACTTTGAAGTAAGCTTTCTAAAATAGAAGTGCAAAATGGTAAGCAAGGAGAAGTTAAGGGTAGAAATAGTATATTAAACCTGAGAAGATTTATATTAAAATTTGGATAAAAAGTTTCTATTGACCCAATGATTAAGAAATGAAATAATTAATGTTAAACATTCATTTTATTATCCACCTTTACAATACAAAAATGATAAAATATATGAAGCAATACATAATAATGTCTATATTATCAATTATTTAAAATACTTATCATTGTCATAATCATTTATAAAAAGCAATGCCATGTTTAAGTTCTGTCTGAAATAATTATTTGGAATTTATATCAAAACTAAAATAAAAATACCAATATTAATAAGGCATAAAAAAAAAATGATGATAGATTTTAGTTATATTAACATGACTTACCTTACTCTCCCTGAACAAAATTGACAATATTTTCCACTCCAACCTGGTTGGCAATCACAGTAATTGTCTTTACAAACACCATGGGCACATACTTCATTACTATTATTATTTCCTACACTACATTCTTTAGAAGAACTAACAATAAGACTATACAAT
The DNA here is from genome assembly GCA_009176605.1 of Armadillidium nasatum. Lineage (NCBI taxonomy): Eukaryota > Metazoa > Arthropoda > Malacostraca > Isopoda > Armadillidiidae > Armadillidium > Armadillidium nasatum. The sequence continues at coordinate 28,478 of SEYY01024092.1, read as the reverse complement.
ATAAGGTTTATTGAAAAGAAAGACACTATGTTGGGCAATTTTCTCATGAACTTTGATTTAAATAAAAATTTTAATAAGTCAGCCATTATATGCAGATATTGTGAGCTTGTATTTGCCCTACCCTATGCCAAAAACCTTGAAAGGCTTTAGGCTGACTTAGGGTTTAGGCAAATATGCTGAAAATCAAAAATAAAAATTAAGTAAATAAAATAGAACTTATTGATATAACATTCTATATAAGAAAAAAATACTGTATTCAGTTTTTATTTTATAATGATAAAACATTCATTCTTATATACCAAAAATATGTTCTATTTTTAAGAGGCTATTCATAAGTTTAGAGTCAGTACATTTAAACATACAATAGTTCCTATGCTATGTCAAGAGTGTGTGAACATATCACTAGTGGTGACAGGTGAGTCAAGTTCCTTTATAGCTTGTGAAAGAATATATTGGAAAGACAATTCATTGTATAACCTACATTACAACTTTGCATATTAATAAAAGCGTATTTAGTTTTGCAAATTATTTGCTTTAATTTTACTTAAATAATATTAATAGGCTCTTATTATTTCTTACTCTCTCTATATTATTTATATTTTTTAAATTATTTTCAATAAATATATATATATATAAATAGCTATAGCTATAGGTAATAATTCGATCTGGCACAATATTTCTATTTTTCACTATAATGAAAATATGGTCAAAATAGGTTTAAATACATTCTACATATACTATTACTTTACCGTAAAGTAATATAAATATATATATAAGAAAAACTATTAAAAAAAATTAAAAACCTATATTTTCACTCTGAATGGTGAAGCAACTGTTCTTCGAATGCCAATTGTTTGTATGAAAATAAGAAAAATAATTTATTACCATGTTGTCATATTTGTGTTTCAACTGTTTGTTATTTTCTGCAATGTACTGTAATTAAAGAGGTAAAGGTTAAGAAGTTGTCTGACCTTCAAAATATGGAAATATTGATATATCGAAACCGATATATCAATGCAAATTTTTTTATATTTGTATTATTATTTAGCTTTCATTTCATTTATGCCTATTAATATTATTATTATTTAGTTTTCTAGTGCACTTACTTTGACTTATAACCTGAACCTACAGGCCTAACTAATAGACGGAATATTGCCATGGGATACAGGCCTACTGCAGTATTACACCTTACATATATATATATATATATGAGATGGAGTGAAGTATTGGTATATTTTCAGGTATCGGGTATCGGTACCGGTGAATTTTTAGGTATCGGTAAAAATTTTGGTATATGAATGGATAAAGTATCGGTAAGTATCAGTACCAGTAAATTTTAAAGGTATCAGTATCTGTAAAAATTTTAATATCGCTCCATCCCTAATATATATATATATATATATATATATATATATATATATATATATATATATATATATATATATATATATATATAATTACGTCATTTGAACATTTCTATTGAAAAATCTAATAAATTTTTTTTACTAAAATTCACAAATGTAACATTTATACAAGTGGTTAATTAAAGTTGTATAAAAAATTTAGCATACACACACATAAAATTTTACTTTAGTTTACTATTTAATTCCATTTCCAGTTTAAAAGACAGTTCATTTCATTTTCACAACAAATATTTTTTTTTTTATTAATTTTTCTTTTTTATTATGTATTTATATTACTCTTCTGTGAAAGAAAAGTGTGTATAGAATACATTTCAACATATTTTCAATATAATGAAAAATAGAGAGGTATTGTGCCAGATCAAATTAATACCTAGCTATATTTTAAAATTTTATATATTATAGTAAATTTTCTATCACACTGAAAATAAAAATTATATAAAATTTCAGAATACACATTTACAATTTTTCCTTTTTTTTTTTAAAGGAAAAGAAATTACTAATTTGTGCTTCATTAAGCTTTGTGTAATGGATTTATATATATATATTTTGTCTCCTTTAAAGTAAAAGTGTTAGGAGCTGGAACCTTTAAAAAAAAAATAATAAAAATAAAGAGGCCTACCTTAATGGTTGCGATTAGATATTAATTAGTATTCTCAATCACCTAATTAAAACTATATCTACTAAGGAATGGAATGAGACAATCTTTGATAGGCCCAATTTAACTGCTAACTGTATTTCTTGTCCTAATCCAATTCCAGGCTAAATCGTGCCCTACTTTTTGCTTCGCATTGAAAATTTCATAAAATTAATTCTACAAAGCAAATCTTATATTGTATTTGAAAAGGAAACTGTGATTTCTCTCAAAAAATAGTGATTAGCCTATTACCAGAAGAGATTGTAAGAATCAAAACAAACAAAAAAATGGTAATAAAATGTAAGCTAGAAAATAAATTCCTTGTAAACAAAACTGGAATCTGGACTGCAGAATTTTTTAAAAATTCAAATTACATTGCATTAGTTTTTACAACAACAAATTAAAATGGCATTATTGACCAAATAAAAGCTAAAACTTTACAATAACAGCTTATTCTAATACAATTCTAATAGGCCATACTGGCCTTAATGTAGGCCCAGCGGAAGAAGAACTGCTAAACATAACACGAACGAGAGCAACCAAGCGAATAGTTCAAGCATATCTGTTTTATATAAGAAGTACCAGCCACTATCGAAAATGAAAAATATGTCACAAGCTCATGTATAATTATATACATTTTAATTCATATACATGTTAAAATTATTTTCTTTAGTTTATTATATATATATATATATATATATATATATATATATATATATATATATATATATATATATATATATATATATATATATATATATATATATATATATATATATATATATATATATATAAGTCGGCGGATTAACAATGTAAACTTTGGTTGAATGGAGCCCCTGGGCCCTGACTGTAACTTAAACAAGTGCCCTCACATTAACAATGATTACAATAGGAAGATAATAAAAGAAACCAAAAGCGAAATAAACAAGAGATTTAATTGAACTAAACTGTAATTATATTGAATGTCTTTTACATATTTATTATTATTATTTACGAACTTTCTTTATGAATCATCAGTGAAGTCAGTAAAATATCATGATGCAGAGAGAAGTGATCAGTGTGATGTGAACAAATGAAAATATATGTTTGTACTCAAATCTATTAAACAACGATAGTGATTTCATCTTTATTTATTTTTTTATGTATCACAATGAACTTGGTTTTTGCTCCTGTTCACTGTAAGTCTTGAAGATTTCGGAAAATTGGATTCATTTTAAAGGAAAAAAAAAGTCTTCGAGATCATTTAAAATTCTTCAACCCTCTTAAATTTAAAACTAGTTTTCTGAAATTTTTTTAAAGTTCTGCACCATATTTTAAATTAAATGTTGAATTAGAATTGTTAAAGATTTATTAGAAATCTTTACACTTGAAGTTTGCGTTCTCATGACAAATTTTCCTCGGTTTTATTTTCTTCAAGCAA
>SEYY01024092.1:17500-22500 GCA_009176605.1 Armadillidium nasatum | reverse complement strand
CTTTGAATAAGTTTAGAAATTCTTCGCAAGATTTGAAGAAATGGATTGAACTTGCTGAAAAGATCAATTAAGCGTTTCAAATAAGCTGAACATAATAACACTTTATCTTTTCATTTAACTTATGGTGTGTTAAAATTTTAACAATTTATTCTCTATTTAGTTTTGAGTTAAAAAACCGGCTTTTTCTTTAGTCATAAGGATTAACAACCGGTTTTCGATAAAAGCATATAAATTAAAACCTGTTCCCTATCTATTCAAAACAAATAACCGGTGGTTCTCTGCTCCGTTTTTATGAATTCGAGCTAACAATTGAGTTTTTAAAGTCTATAATTAACACTAGTTTCTGTTTAGTTATAAGAGTTAACAACTGGTTGTCTATTTAGTCATAATAGTTAAAACACGGTTATTTGCTTAGTATTAAAATTTAGCGATCAGTTTTCTTTCCTGAAAAAGTTTTACCAACCTGTTCCCGCCATTGCAATTGGTAAGAACTTTGTTCAGTTCATCATTGGCATGGGATTCCAAAGTCCCCCTAACTCAATTTTCAGTATAAAATTTAGGAATTTTTTTTTTTTTTTTTTTTTTTTTTTTTATTTATTTATTTTATTTTTTTGAAGAAATAATTATCTCGTTGCGTTATTTTAAAGTTATTAAAATCAAAATAATAATAATTATGTATAAAATTATGTACTGTGTACAAAACTGGAAAGAATCTGATAATGAATTAATTTCCATTGGAAATGTGTCACTGCGCAACCTCACAGTAATTTTTAAAAATGTCGGATTTAAATATTGCCCAAGTGAATTTGATAGAAATTAATTTAAGCAATATCAGCAAAATTAATATTCTCGCAAAAAATATTATGTACAATACTTAACCAAATTAATGCATGAGCAAAAATAATTTGGAAAAATACTTGAGAAAGATACTTAAGCAAAATAGCCTTGCAAACTACTTGAGCAAAATTAGTAATAATATTCAATTATAATTTTAAAAAAATAAAAAAAATTTAATAAATTGGTAACATTTGGCAACATTACCAATGTTAATACTACAGAAAATGCTACTCCGTGGGAATTTTTAATTTAATGTCCTTCCTCGATGAGAATGAAAGCTGTAGAAGATCAAATAAATCCTTGAACTGCCTTCTGCAAACCAGTGATGTTCATTGGGTGCCTTCCTACGTCAGGTGTAATCCTTGTGCTCTTAATTCCGATCTCATATCCAAGGTACAAAGAAATAGGTGGTATTTATACTTCAATCAGTGTAGACTTTTTTTTTATTAAATTTTTGCTTCATTACATTTATTTATTTATTTATTTATTTATTTATTTATTTATTTATTATTATTATTATTATTATTATTATTATTATTATTATTATTATTATTATTATTATTATTATTATTATTATTATTATTATTATTATTATTATTATTATTATTATTATTATCATTATTATTATTATTATTATATTATTTTGTATTTTGCTGTTATTTTAATATTTTTTGTTTCTATCATAAAGTTGTATTTAATTAATACGTAAATTTTTATTTATTTATTTCATTTCTTTAGTTGTCTTATGGTAATTACTTGGAAATTTCGTTTCGTTTTACTATATTTTCAGATGGAAACATTTAAGAAAGATTTACAATACATCACTTATAAAGTTTTACGATTATTTTTCCAAAATAAATGCGCGCCAAAATTTAAGGAAAGACCTTGTCAACAATTGTAACTTCTATTTTTTTAAATTAATTTATTGAACATTATTTTTACTAATTTTATTCTGAAAATTTGAGTTAAAATGATAAAAAATATCTTTTAAATCTTTTGAATGAAAATTATCTTCAGTAATAAAAAAAATATTATAATTATTATTATTATTATCATTATTATTATTATTTTTTTTTTTAAAGATTTTTATCAACATTATTAGAATTACAATGGAAAATAATTTTCATTATTTTATTTTCTTTTTCCTCTGAAATACTCCAAAACTTTTGATAGACACTGAAATTTCTAATAATAAAAAGGTTTTTATTCCCTCCTATAGTTCATATATTATTATTATTATTATTATTATTATTATTATTGAACTCTATTTAACAAAATTGAACTATGACAACTTCTACGCAGGAGAGAGAAGACTATGAGCCACATTTTCTTTGCGTCCATTTTGAAAGAATACTTCAGCTTGAACGTGAATGTCAAATTCAGTTATTTTACTTTTATTTTAAGTAAATTGACCTTCACATTACCACGTTACACTATTAATGTCTTCGTCACTGTGACAGACATTAAACCTTACAGTTTAGAATTTCCTATTTTGACCTTACCCTCGCTGCATAGCTTCTGTACGTTTCAGCTGTTAGCTGATATAGCTACTACCTACCTACCTACTACCTACAAGCTTCACCTGTAAATTTTCATCTGGGCTTCTTTATACTGTATTTATTTCCTTGCTCAGTGTTTCCTGAAGAAGGAAGTTTCCTTTTGTTTTACTATATTTTCAGATGGAAACTTTTAAGAAAGATTTACAATACATCACTTATAAAGTTTACGATTATTTTTCCAAAATAAATGCACGGCAAAACTTAAAGGAAAAACCTTGTCAACAATAAAAGAACAATAAAAACCCAAGAATGGATAATGAAAGTATAAAACAACTCCATTTGGAACCCAAAAAAGAAATTGTAATAATGGGTTATTGAGCACCACAAAATTTACAAGGCTTGTTGTTGATGGTTTCAGTGAATCCCATCCTTCAATCATAATTTTTTCAATATTATCATTCCCATCAAGAATTTACATTCCGTATCATCCACAATATTCCTTACAAATATACAGGGTGAGTCAGAAGTAACTCACCAAGCTCCGGGAATGTATTCTATTCATAAATGTATTTGACTAAAAAACTCAAAAGTTGTAATCCTATGTTCATTTAATTATCTCATTGTACCATTCCTAATGTTTAATTATGATCAAGCAAGCTAAAACAAGTTTATTTTAAGAGCACTTTTATTTTGCTATAAATTTTGAAAGGTACCACCACGAACCTCTAAACATTTGTTGCTATTCTAAACTCTCGTTTTTCTTTTATGTGAGCTACAGCATATATTCATATATATATATATATATATATATATATATATATATATATATATATATATATATATATATATATATATATATATATATATAATATATATATATATCACTTTTCAACCAGTCCCATACACAAAAATCTAATGTTGTGAGGATTGGAGTCCTTGCCGACCCACTAATAGGCCACCTTGACCAATCCATCGTTCTGCAAAAGTTCCCTTTAAATATTGTGTGAGCAAAATGTAGAGGAACTCCATCTTGTTGATAGTACATAGCATTTCTTATGTTTAAAGGAACATCTTGTAATAGACCTTGTAACTCATTTTTCAAAAATTCCAAATAGCGTTCTCATGTTAGGAAATTCTCATCAATGACTATCGACAATCCCATATCACGCGTTAAGTGAAAAACGATGCTGAAAATTTGTTTCGTCTATTTCATGGGATTTTCATCAGACCATCGGTGAGAGTTATGAGTATTTGCAACGATATTACGAGTGAATATTGCTTCATCTGTAAAAAATGTGTATCGAATCAAATGATTAGCGATTATCCATAGACAACATTGCATGCGTTTGGAAGTCCCCTGGTTGTAGGTGTTGTACACTGTAAGTGGTATAAACCCTGATCTTGCAATGTGTGGGTTACTCATGTTTGAGGAATTTTAAATTGAGTAGGAATTCTTTGTGAGCTAGTCATAGGGCTCAGTTTTGCTAAATCCAGAATGCCTTTTACTTCATTTACATCTTATATTGCCTACGGGAAAGCTCAAATGTGATGTGTACACTGGAAAGTCTACCGGTCTCACACAATGTATTGAAAGTTTTGATAAATACATTTAAACCAGTAATTCTAAGATGCGGAAACAGTTTACGATACTCTCCAACAGCAGCTGTTGCATTCCCGTTGAAAACAACCATAAACAAGCATCAAATTCTCAGATTCTAGATTTGGATAAATGTGTGACATCGTTTATCCCTTTCTATCATTGTTGTCAAGTAAAATAATTCACAAATGACAGGCGATTTGTTCACAAATAATTCTAATACAAATACAAATAATTCTATTTAGTTGTTTTCTTAAACTTTAACTGTTTAGAAAACTGTAATTTGAGAATAAGTGAAAAATCGGAATTTAACTTTTGGGGTTTTTAGTCAACTCACGAAGTTTGGTTCTTTTTTCTCCAGACTCAAACTATATATATATATATATATATATATATATATATATATATATATTATATATATATATATATATATATATATATATATATATATATATATATATATATATATATATATATATATAAATTAAAAATACGATAATAATGCTTAATAATATAAATATAATTGCATATAATTTTAAATAATTTAATTGAATTTATTTATAATAATATATAATGTAATTGAAATAAATTATAAATTGAATTTATTATAATAATTTATTATGTAATTGAATAATATAAATATATATTATTCAATATAATATGAATGTGTAATATATGACAATATTATTGGTAATATTCTTTATTTTTTAAATGTTCAAATTACCCCATCCATTCGAGGAGGGAAACTTTCTAGGAATCTTCTTAAAAAAATCTTCATTCAAGGAGGGAAATTTTCTAGGAATCTTCTTCAAAGAATCTTCATTCGAGGAGGGATACTTTCTAGGAATCTACTTCAAAGAATCTTCATAAGGAGTCAAAAGAACAAAAAGTTTTCCAAAACGGATATCCAAATTAATCGTGATCAGCACCAGATTTCCAAAATAATCGTAATCTAAACAAAATATCGGTAATAATCATAATCAGAACAAGATATCCAAAAATAGACGAATTATGACTATTACCGATATTCGTAACCAAATATCAGTAATAGTCATAATCTGAAACAC
>SEYY01024091.1:32500-36199 GCA_009176605.1 Armadillidium nasatum | reverse complement strand
TCGTGATCTTTCTTGGAAAGTTCACATTATTTCTCTTTCTAAACAAGCTTCTAAGAGGTTGGGTGTTCGGAGGCGCCTTCGTGGTTTTTTTTTACACCAAGCCAGTTGCTTGCTCTGTATAGGGGTGTTGTTCGCCCCTGTATGGAGTACGCTTCACATCTGGGGTGGTTCCACATATATAGCTATTCTTGAAAAGGTGGAGTCTAGGGCTTTTCGTCTCATCAACTCTCCTGCTCTTACTAACTCTCTTCAATCTCTTTCTGCCCGTCGAACTGTTGCATCACTTTCTCTATACTATCGCTATTACAACGGATATTGCTCTTCTGAACTCTCACGTCGCATACCTCCTCCTTTGAGAAGAGCTCGTGCGATACATCTTTCTACACAGTCTCATCCCTTCTCTGTCCAACTCTCCGACCCCAGACTTAACCGCTATGCTCACTCTTACATGTACTCTACTGATAAAGTCTGGAACACACTCCCTTCTTCAATTTTCCCAACTTTCTATGACGTACACACCTTCAAACGTCGTGTATCAGGTCACGTCGGCCTTTATTCTGACCAGGATCCCGTCTTTCAAACTAACTCTGGCGGAATTTTAGTAGGCCTCTGGCCTTTACCCACCAGAGGTGAAAAAAAAGGATATATATATATATATATATATATATATATATATATATATATATATATATATATATATATATATATATATATATATATATATATATATATATATATATATATATATATATATATATAATAAATGTTATTAAATTTCTGTTGAAAAAATATATAGTGCATATTATATATATATTATTTGTTTTCAGCTAGGTTCCGAGTGCTTACGAAACACTACTTCAGACGGAAAACCAGAACCAGGAAAGCAGAAAAGAGAATGCAGTGATTTCAAGGGTAAAAAAATCTTAATAATTATACATTGCATATTTTTTTACTTTAATAAAATTTCATTATATTATTAAAATTAATGTTAATAGGCAATTAGACCCTAATGATCCACTAAATCAGGCTATTGCTACTCTTAACCAAACAAATACTCCTATTTCTTCTACTAATACAACTTTGTGATACTATTAAAAACAAACGGTTCACGTACAGGAACCATGCCTAAAACAACTAAACCTGCTATTGCTAATTTTGCAATCCTAATGATGCTTCACTTTTGCATGCTAATAATACTGACAGTAATATAAATAACGATTCTATGATCAATGTACAAAGACCAACAGGCATTAATTTAGATCGATTATTTTAACATAGAACAAATATACCTTTATTAGAAGGGTATAAAGAAACCGCATGGGTAGGCACAAGACCAAAATTATGGATTTCTTTGCTTAATGATCTCTTTAGAGATGAACACATCTATTCAGATGTGGAAAAGCTAGCAGCTTATCCAAAGTTTTTGGAGCGAAATAGCACAGCGAGACATCATAAATTCTAGTGTAGAGCTAAAGAATGCTAGGACATGGATAGAATTTTCAGATAGTTTGCTAAATGTTTTCAGTCCATTGACCACAGAATCTTGTTTTGAAATGTTCTCACAATTTAAAAACTTAGATTGGAACAAAAATATAGTATTTCAAGTTTTTGGTTCACAAGTTCAGACTGTTATAGATAATTTTGAAAAAATGACATGACATATTTTGGAGCTTCTTTTTCCCGAATGATAAAAAATTAATGATATTTGGTACTATTTATAGTTGTGTTCCTAATGAATATAAAAATAAAAGGTAGAATATTTTGAAGCAGACCTGTCTTATCCTGACCAGGTTAGGAAATATATGGCTAAAACTGCTAACGCTTTAAACACACCTTTTAAAGCTAACACAGCAAATGTTAAAAGAACACTAATAGAAACTTAAATCTCAAATGTACAATCTTATGGGAGGAAAGAAAATCCGAGAAATAAGAGATTACCAGGGACCTTTGTAGGCAATCTAGATATAAGTAGAAAGAGTAAATATTCAACAAAGAATAGACCCACAAAGAACTCCAAAATGTTTAAAATGTGAAAGATGGTGTCATAATACTGCAGAATGTACATATAGTCCATTTTGTTCTCTATGTAGAGATTATCATCTCAGAGGCTCATTGCCTCAGTGTGCAAATACCACATGGGAATATTTATCTCCAGAAAATTTACAAAGAATAAAATTTTTCTCCTAATAGAAATTTTTTTTCAAAAACATCCTAAACCTAACCAGTATAATCAAAGACGTAACAGAAGTATGTCACCAAATCGTAAGAATAATAATTATAACCAATCACAACGACAACCTATACATACTATTACATAACTCTAGAAATACTGCATTTCAACACTATTATGCTTCTCAAACACAAATGATCAGACAATTAAATGGACAAAACACATTTTCTAACAGACAACAAGTACATTACGTACAAGAAAACATTCCTATAGATAACATGCAACCAAATGAATACTATATTGATAAAAATTCCGATTACAATATCAGTAATCTATCTTTGAAACATAGACCACAATCTCCATGTCATTATCTAATAATAACTCTTTAAGACCTGAAATAGATCCTAATTTTTGGTAAGGGCGAAAGACATTGACCCTTCTCTTTCGCCTATTACAAAATTCAAAAATATTGATTTCAAATGTGCGTATTCCATACATTTGTGAACATTTTAATAAAAACTTGGACAAAATATTAACACATAATTACAACTTACAATACAGACACAAATACAATAAAATTTCATCTTCTGAATATTTTTCTAACTACATTCAAGTAGATTATGATACAGACATAGATTATGTAGATTCTGTTTCTACTATTTCCAATTATTTTCACATAAATGCAAATACTATACCTTATCACAATGATTCCACTATAATAAACTCTAAACTTCCTTACCAAACTGTTACTACAAAACCTCATAAAACTTTGAACACTATATATGGTATACCTATTACTATTACCCAAAATTATTCTTATGCATATTCAGACACAGCTTTCTTGGACGGAGGTTCTATGAGAACTCTTTTAAAGCTATCTCTATTCACAAAACTATGCTCTTCTAATTCTAATGACACTCCAGTTCTTAGAAAAACTAACATAATTCTCAAATCTATTTCCGGTGATAGACTTTTAGTTTATGGGAAAAACTACATTAACATTACTGATACATAACATGCCATTCACTTGTGACTTCATAGTCACATTCTTATTGGATGTGATATTCTTACTAAAATTCCTTTACTTTTAGACTATTCTTCACAAACTGCATATTTAAAAAATAAAGATGAATTAAAACCTTTACCATTGATACCAATGAAAAATACATATTTTAAATCTTCTGAAAACGTTTCTCAAATAGAGAAAACGCTCACACAAAAAGAAATTAAACAAAAGATTAATAAACCTGACTATATTTCTATAAATATGGATCTGATATCAAAGACAAAACCTCTAACCACAGAAAACTCTGACTACTTTTCTAATGCTAAGTTACAGTCTCTTCAGAATGAATTATACGAATTGAAAAATCGTCTTGAAGATTTTCCTTCACAAATAAACAATTCTTCTGAAAATAGACCACAAAACACAAAAATTTCTTAATTTCAAGAAAATTTTTATGATACCTCACAAACCCTAAATATCCTAAAAATCTTATCTTGGATGAAACAATCAAATATAAAGTTTT
>SEYY01024091.1:0-27500 GCA_009176605.1 Armadillidium nasatum | reverse complement strand
TGACTCTTTTGTCCTCCTCTCTTCGGTGTTTTGGTGAATCTTTCGCTGTGGTGCTAAACATATCGAAAGCCTTCGATAGAGTCTGGCTCAAAGCTTTGATTCACAAACTACTCTCTTTCAGAATCTATACTTCTCTGATATCCGTTCTGGTTGTTCTATAGCAGCAGCTGTAGACGGCCAACGCTCTTAATTTGAATCTATAAATAGTGGGGTTTCTCAAGGATCTGTCCTATCTTTAACTCTTTTCGAATTTTCATAAATGACCTTCTCTCTATTGCTTCGTCTCCTATGCCGATCACTCCATCCACTATTACTCCTTTCAATTTGAAACACGCCCTTCCCAACTGCAGTTATTTGATGCAAGAAGTGTGGCCTTGGAGCAACTTACCTATGATCTTTCTCGCATTTCCAATTGCGGCAGAGAAAATATGGTTATTTTCAATGCCTCAAAAACTCTGGTCCTCACCAGATATGCGATGAATACACAAAATATGGGTGAATGCTTCTGTACAAAGCAAACAACTGGGGTAATAAAATGAAATCTTGAAGATGCCTTAGAATATCTAACTTCTTTAGAGAAATAAAATGATCCTTCGAAGAAAGATTAAGATAAATAGAAAAGGAGAATATTAAGAATAGTAGAGGGTTCGGTCAGACTTTACATTAGCGGCCATGCATAACTCAAAAACTACTAACCTTACATTAAAAAGGGTTATATTTTTGAATTCCTTGGGTAATTTGCAGTAAGAAAACTATAAAAAAATATTAAAAAAAAAAAAAATAAATTTACAAAAATGTACGATAAGTTCATAATTAAAAAGTAGAACATGTAAAAAAACCGAACATTTGTCTAAAAGGGGGCTCTGCCCCCCGTACCCCCCGACCCGTGAGTGATGATGATACTGTAGACTACTTTTCCTGAAGACGATTTGGGGTATTTCCCATGTTTTCCAATTTCTAAAAAAAAAATTTAAAATGACATTGCCAGGCGTACGATTTTTGAGAGGCTTAGAAAGAGGTAAAATTTATTTATGTAATAAAGTTTATTATAAGAATTTATTTTTTATTTCCCAATTTTTCTTACCTAAAATTTCATAAGGATTTCAAAAATATAATCATTTTTAATATAAGATTAATATTTTTTGAGTTATGCATGGCCGCTAATGTAAAGTCTGGCCGAGGGTTCGAAAATTGTGTTTGAGAATATAAAAGATTTTTGAGGCATTAAAAATAACTGTTCTCTTTGCCCCGGCTAGAAATACGAGAAAGGTGAGCGATTAACTACTTTAAGCCCTCCCTCCTAGCAAACCTACTTCAAATTAAAAGGAGTGATGAAGGTGGGGGGTGGGGGTAGTCATTATCACAAGAATGTACAGGGGACAAAGTGACAGATAGGTCATTGCTAAAAAATAGAAAAAGAATTCGTGATAGAACTGAACCTTAGTAACATCATTATTTTTAGGTTTAAAGGATGTCATAATCTCATAGAGTACAAATAACACTAGGGAACAAGTACTTAATTGAATATCTTATGCATTATTCTACTGAATTTGAGTACGCTAAATACGAATTTCAACTCGGTTTGGCTTTATCAGGTACTGATTTCTGTCAACAGCCTATGGACCATTTTCAAGGTTTATAAATTGGTACAAACAATTAAGTGGTGTTAAGAAATTTTTTCAAGTTTCATGAATATAAACAGTTCAAACTACAGTATAATTACATAATAATGATATAAATCACTTTAAAAAAATAGGACTTTCAATGCAACAAAAATTGTTATTTACAAGACATTCTAGAATCTAGAGTATCTGCTTGTTGATGGCGAATCTCTTTTTCATTAACACGTTGATTGCCACAATGTTATAATATTTCATTCAGGAAACAAATCTACCCCTCAATACATGACCTTCCTCATCCAGGTATTTCTGCCACTCAGAAGCTTATTGATTCACGTTTTGTGTGGCCGAGTATGTACAAAGACATAAAAGCCTGGGCGCGAGCTTGCATTTCCTGCCAGAAGATAAAGGTTCATCGCCACACAAAGGCACCACTTGGTACGTTTCTTACTCCAGGTGAGAGATTTCAGCACGTTCATGTCGACCTCGTCGGTCCCTTACCTTCTTCAGAAGATTTTTCGTACCTTCTCAAAGGTATCGACCGCTTCATACGGTGGCCCGAAGCAATCTCCATCAAAGACATCACAGATGAAACGGTCGCCAAGGTTTTCTTATCCAACTGAGTGTCACGTTTCGGTGTACCAGAGAGGATCACGACTGACCAGGGACGTCAATTTGAACCTTTCCTATGACGTGATTTTGTCTCCCTTGGGTATCACCAGAATTCGAACCTCCGCATACCACCCCGCAGCAAATGGGATGGTCGACCGCTTCCACCGTCAGCTTAAAGTTTCGCTTGATGCTCATTCTTGTCGGGAACGGTGGACTGAAGCTCTGCCTTTTGTCCTTCTAGGCATCCGCTCTGCCATGAAAGAGGATCTCAATTCAACTTCGTTTGAACTGGTCTATGGCTCATACCTCCGTCTCGAAGGTGAGTTCTTTGACCCTTCGCATTCTCCTCCTTCTTCTGACCCTTTCGCATATCTTTCTCGTTTCCGTCAATGTTCTTCGTCGTTAAAACTTTCACCAACACGTACACAAAGTACATTCTTTCATTCAGAAAGACTTTTTAACCTGCACTCATGTTTTCGTCCGACTCGATGACTATCGTACTCCACTACAGGCCCGATACGAGGGGCCCTTTCAAGTTTTAAGTCTTCGAGAGGAAACGTTTCTCATTCAGCTTCTTACTCGACCGGTAGTCTCGATTGACAGATTGAAATAAGCGTTTTATGAGCCTAATCCTGACCCACCGGATGACTTACGCAAATCAACCACTCCTGCGCTTTACGTTCCACAAATTCACCCTGAGCCTATTCCTCCTACCATTCCATCTCTTACACCTTCTACTACTTCTCCGCCTTCATCTCCAGCGGCTATACAACATCGAAATTTGGCACCGCCTTCCCCAGGTCAGTCGAAAGAGATCTGGCAGACCAATCCGTTTACCAGTCCACTTTCGTTGACGGATTGCTAATCCAATATCTTGAAGGGGGTCTTGTAGTGATGAACATCCTGTTCTTATTCTGGCAACCTGGCATTAGCGGTTGGCACAAATTGAACTAAGTTTTTCGCTTTCCCTTATTTAGTATAGAAACAAGCGTCTTCTTCTGCTACTTTATCGCCACATATGATCTGGTTTGTTACTCGTCGTTTCATGGATACTAAACTTTTGTCAGCACATAGCGTTTTCTTTTCAATTAACCCGGTATTTACTGAAGGAATCGTTGAAGCTTTAATAGCTCACCACACATGCAGCTTCTCATACCTGATTGTTGATGTTGTTTGAGGAGCACACCGTATACTGAGATTTCAGCGGGGGCTAGAGTAGCCACAGACAATTTCATAGGCAGCACAATTACCATACGTTTTGACCTTTCAGCTACAGATTGGGTCCTAATTTCTACTTCATTATTGTCCTCAGCTCATATATATATATATATATATATATATATATATATATATATATATATATATATATATATATATATATATATATATATATATATATATATATATATATATATATATACCCAATTTTTGTCAAGATTTCTAATTTCGAGCTAATGTAGTACAAAAAGGAAGAAAGTATATTTCGAAATTAATTTTAAAATGCATTATGCATTTAATGTCTGTAAGGGAAGAAATTAATTAAGAATTATTCTTTGCCTCGAATGAAGAAACTTTGGAAAGAAAAAATCCAAAATTTTTAAAAGAAAAAAGAAAAGTGAAATTTATGAATAAAAAATTTTTTTTAAAAAATTTCAAGCGCTTTTAAAGTTTTACAAAATAAATTTAAAAAAAAATTTTTTTTTTTTTTTTTTTATTGTTGACTTTTAATATTTTTCGTTTTTTTTATTTTTGTTTTGAAAACACTGGGAAAAAAATGTTTGAAAGAGACTTCTCGTATAACATTGTTCATCTCAGATGGCGTATCGTGTTACTTCATTTTATATTACTTTCATTTTTTTTTTTTTTTTTTTTTTTTATTTATAAATATTTTTTTCATTTTTACTTGTTATAATCTTTATAAAAGCTATGAAGAGTTTAATTTTAAACTTTGTTAAAAATTTTTTTTGGGTTTTATTTATTTATTTAAAAAAAAAAAATAAATAAAAAAATAAAAAAAAAAAAAAAAAAAAAAACTCTTAAAAAGAAAATGTTTGAAATGGAAGTTTTCGGCCAAAGATTTTATGAATTAATGATTCATTTTTTAACAAAGCCGATGATGAAAAATTCTTTATTAAGTCTCAAATTAAATCTTCAAACGCAAATAAAAACTTTTGCGGTCCTTTTTATGAAATGCTTCATATATATATATATATATATATATATATATATATATATATATATATATATATATATATATATATATATATATATATATATATATATATATATATATATATATATATATATATATATATATATATTAGACAGACAGGACTTCTAAATTTCTTTTTGGCAAGTTTTGTTTTCTAATTTTCTGAAATATTATATCTTAATGAACATTGCATAATAATAATAATAATAATAATAATAATAATAATGAGGTCTTAAGCACTCTGAAAAAAAAAAAAAAAAAAAAAAAAAAAAAAAAAAAAAAAAAAAAAAAAAAAAAAAAAAAAAAAAAAAAAAAAAAAAAAAAAAAAAAGACTTTAAAAAAAAAAATATTCAAATAATTTTTTTCATTAGATTTGAAATTCGTTTAAGATAACTTATTAACCATCATTTAATTCATTAAAAAAAAAATTTCTTTTACTTATAAAGACTTTTCTTTCAAGAATCTGCACAATGATTCAAACACTGGAGTTACACCGCGCTAACCCATCCCTCTACCATTTAACACACAACCACTGTGGTGAATGTACAGTCGTCAACAGAAGTTCGTTCGTATTTTTCTCTTTAGAGATTGGGATCCCAATCTCTGAGGGGAGGTAGTGTGGTAGTAGAGTTGCAAATAACCAACTAAAGTTATTTCATCTTAAAGCGAAAACAGTGGAAAAAAAAAAGAGATGAAGAAGGTTGGAACTTAGATAGCGTAAAGACCTTAGAGAGTGATAATATGGATATTTTTATAGAGAACTTCGATAGAAGTTAAGAAGAGTTAGAATTTGGATGTTTTTTGGTGAAGTTTAAAAGTGAGAACATCGAAGGTGAAATTAGAACTTCGATACTGCACACACCGCACCGAAATAGGAAATTTAAGGGACGGTTTTAACTTTTTTTTAGATCATTTTCTATGGAGATGAGAAGAAAACGAATTTAAAGGCTAAACATTAATGCATATATTTAGAGTACATTAGACGGATCGTTGTCTTTGTTTTTTTTTGTTTTTTTTTTATAGGGGATCAAACCCCCCTCTTTAACCATTTTCACTAAATCCTTAATAAAATAATTTGTTTTCTTTTCTTTTTTCTTTTAAAGATTTGGAAAAATATGTAGGAATCAAATGAACGCATGATTTTAATAATAGGTGATGGCTTAGATGGTTTAAATCCTGCCCAAAATCATCGGAAATTTTGAAATTTTCATTTTTTAAAAATTTTTTAACTTCAAATGAATATTAAAATGTGATCCGCAATTTTTTTTGATCATATAGATGTATTTATTTTCCTCTAACTGTCTCTAATTCAATAAAAAAAAGTTTGAAAATGATCGTTGTCTTCATTTTTTTTGGCAAATTTTTATCTCTGAAAAGTGCTTTTTCTAGAAAATCGCATAAACGTAAGACTCAATGTTTTTTATAAAGTACATTCCACGTTTTAATGGTCATATCTCAGTAACCATTTGGAGTTATGAAAAACTAATTACATATTTGGAATCTGCTTATTATTTCCTATAAAAATATATATATATTTTTTTGAAGTTGCCTTATATCGCCAAACTCAAGGTCATTCGACAAGTGTCACTTGAAAAGTCTTTTTCTCAGGAACCGCTTGGAATTAGGAAAAACTAATTACAGATTTGGAATCAGCATATATTTTACTAAAGAACTGATGAAAAAAAATTTTACCCCCAAAAGTTAGTGTCCTTCCTTCGGAGGGTCCCACTTTGAGATTTTTTGAGTGGATATATCTCAGTAACTCTTTCGAATTATGGAAAACGAATTACATATCTGGATTCTGCGTATTATTTTCTATAAAACTGTAGCAATAAAATTTTAATTAAAAAAAAAAAAAAAATTTCCTTTGAGAGTGATTTGCCGACAATTTGAAGATCATTGAAAGGTGTCACTTGAAAAGTCTTTTGCTCAGAAACCGTTCGAAACTATAGAAAACTACAAACAGATTTATAATCAGCATAGATTTTACTATAAAATTGATAAAAAAATATATATATATTTTCCCCCAAAAGTTGGGGTCTTTCCATAGGTGGGTCCCCCATTGAGATTTTTTGAGTGGTCAATATCTCGGTAACCATTTGGAATTATGAAAAACTAATTACAAATTTGGAATCAGGAGAAAATTTGCTATAAGAATCTTAGAAAAACATTTTAATGACTCCACACCCCAAAAAAATTGCATGGAGTACGCGCATTAACATTATCAAGGTCATTCGATGTGTTAATTAAGTCTTTTTCTCGGGAACCACTTGGAATTTTAAAAAACTGATTACAGATTTGGAATTGGCATAGATTTCACTATGTAACTGATGAAAAAAAAAGTTTACTAATAAATTTTACCCCTAAAAAGTACGAAAATAAAGTTGAAGCCTTCCCTCAAACCCGAGGGTGAAAAACCCCACGTTAAAAGCCATTTTTAAAATGAAATGCAAGACCATTTATTTTCTTTGGTGTAACTTCAAATGCAATATTGTAACACTTTATTAGTTTATATAGTATTTATATTAATATTTTTGCAAGTTTTCTATTAAAATCTTAATTTTCAGCTTTCGTAAAATAAATATTTTTTAATTTTAAGTGACGTGTCTTCGCTCTATTCTTTAAAAACACAAATCACGCTTTACTTTTTAATATGAACAAAAGTTTTTACTTTTCATGAAATATTTCTGCTTAAGGGGATCCGGATACTGTACATACCGTACCGAAATGGGAAATTTAAGTGTTAAATGAGCGGTAAAAGTTAGTACTTAATTAAGATTTGTGAATTAAAGTGATTTAATTAATAGTAACGCCTGAAATGAAGACAATAACGGAAGCTTTTAATGAAGACTACTCGTAAAGATCGTTGTTCCAATAAGGTTATTAAGGTTTTAAGGAGATAATTGATTGCGGCATCAACGTGTCTCTAGTTCTGCGTGTACAGTTCCGGGACTCTCTTTTCTTGAGCCCGTCGGTTTAAGTTGGTTAGACTCAAGATTGCGAACATTTCTTCAAAGGCGGTTACTGTGTAATGTAGACCATCATAACACAGATCCAAAGCATTCAACCTATCCGATCCTCCCATCCAGAAATTTGATGATGAGGGTTGCCTTGATTCTTATTGTTGTAATAACGGTCAAAAACGGTTTTCATTGAGAAAGTCAGCTTTTGAACCCAAGGAATGTTGTTACAATATAATTCAACCGTCTGCCCGAACATCTCACGATCCTTTTTGTTAAGGAAGGCTCGTTGGAGTTGAGGATGTTCCTCTAGTAACCATCGGGTTACTTCCGCTCTCCTAGAACCTTTCCTAGGTATCCTTAGTTTGTAGATCGTTTTGTTAGAGGCTTCTTGGACTCTTGAGGGAGATAAAGGGTGGGCACCAAAACCTTTAGCCGGTGATCGAAGTAATTGGAGTAACACAAACCTCGCCCATGCCTCTGTCTACTGTAGGGAGTTTAAGGGTCTCCAGAGAAAGAAATTCCTTGGTTTCGTTATTAGTAGTTAGCTTTAGAATAGGTAGGGAATATAATAAATTATTATTATTATTATTATATTATATATATATATATATATATATATATATATATATATATATATATATATATATATATATATATATATATATATATATATATATATATATATATATATATATATATATATATAAGGTTTGGTTCATGTAAAAGCATTTGTACCTAGTAGTACAAATTCTTGATTACTTGGACTTATACACTTGATCATGACGTACTTGCAAGAAAGCAATATTTTTCAAATACTATTATGTACAACTGTACAAGTTAAATTTTAAAATTTAACAAGTCCCGAAAACTCTCAGTTATCCTGAAAGTTAACTAAATGTATATCTTTCCATTTCTCATATTTAGGATTTTTCATAAAAGTTATTAAATTTGGATAAGTCTAGCTTTATTATTATCATTATTATGGAAATGTTTGTCACACTATCGGAGACCAAATACAAAGAAATATAAATCACAATGTTCGTGAAACATAAGTTGATTCTTTGTTGCTGTTTGTGGAGTAAATTTTTTTTTCTTTATAGCTCTTACTTTAACGTATTAATAAATGCAGCAGATCCTCATCATCAGATAGTAACATACAAACATAAAGTATAGCAATTATTACAATACAAGTGCTTGCTGTTCAAAGCAGTTAAAAAAATTTGGAAATGCACAGAACCTTTCTTTCACAATTGATATCTGGTTCAGATGTCAAATGAGATCTTATGAATTACAGCTCAATACATAGATAACTGCAAACTTGCAAACGTTTCCGTGGGCATCACACAACACACAAAATTATGGTGGAATAAGAGCAAATTGAAAGGGATTTTGACAAAATTTAAGGTTATAAATACCATAATTGAAAATGCTACGTAAATACCTGCTTTTCTCTAAAACGAACCTTGGCTGCTTTAAGCACTGACCACCGAACATATTTCTTGCTTTGGTCCTACTTCGTAGTAGCAAAAACTGGTTTTAAAAGAAGCGGGAAAATTAGGTATAACACTTGGGAAAAATTTCAAAGTAGGTATATTTTGTGCCTAAGGCAACAATAGCTACAGATACTCTACGAGAAAGTAAATAAGTTTCTGGTTATGCTACTCGCTGGAATTCAGAAGTTAAAATGATAAGATAAGTTTTGCAAATTTCTAAAGTAAAATTAAAACAATTTAGAAAGTGTTCAAACTCTTTGATCATATTACTGAAATACTCTAAAAGATGTGACAGAAATTTCTAAACCGTTTGAAAATGCAAGCGACTGAACGAGAACTGAAGTAACATTTTGAGCAGATACAGTCAAAACAATAATGCTGTGGTATTTGGACTAAACAAAATTCATACAAAGTTTTCAATTATATGAAAATAGAAAAAAAAATATATCACTTGGCAAGTGAAACATTCTAGGCTTAAGCTCAACTAGTGCTCTGAAGAGGGAAAGGTAACCCTAGGGTCTTCCTTATTAGCAATATTCAAAGAAGTTACAAAATGTCCTAGAAACGATATGGTATCAGAAAATATACCGGGATCAAGTTCAGAAACTTCAACAAAGAGGAAGAAATTACTTAACTTTATATCTTCTTCACTTCAAAACTCGCTAGAAGCAAACCTTATGAAGGAGCACACATTAAAATTGAAATACAAAAAAAATTTCAGTAAGTCTTGTATTCCTAAAGTAAAAGACGTACTAACATATTGAAATAAGCCTAGATATGATTCCTAACACTAGCTAAATAAGAAATATTTGAGTCATCAGCACAGCGGGAAAAACTTTCGTCCTAACAGATTTTAGTTTATTGACAAGAATTTTATAACTTAAATGATTGTAAAATGCAACAACAAATAGAAAAAAATAAGAGGCGTAAAAAAAAAAACTTAATTGTTTATAAATATTTTTTGCTACTATTTACTTAAATTAAATTCTTATATATTTTCCTACATTGTTTACAATCATTCAGATATTAGGAATTGATATCAATAGTATAATTAATTTTACATGTGAATGACGTATTATTATACAACATCTAAATGTTATTGCATTTTATTCCATTTACTTGCATTTAAGTACAATTCACATTTCCTGTACTTGTACTTTAACAATTCTGTAGTACTTGCACTTAAGTATAGCTTCCTGTACTTGGACTCAAGCGCTTATATATAAAGATTATGAAAAGACTTAAATATTAATGTTTTTTTATATACAAATTATTGCAATTTACTAAATTCCAACATATGAAATTAATTGATTAAAGGCTATATCACTTCTAGATTGTTTCTCCAGTATACCAGTAAACTATTTTCACTAGCGGTAATTTTCAGCCCTATTGTCTATTTTCATACAATCATTATCATTTCGGTTATAACTCAGGTTTTTATACTTGCCCAAAAAAAAAAATATTAAAATGAGAACATTCAAATGCTCATCTCGTAAAATGCTAACTTATTATAGCATAATTCTCAACTTTGTTTTCCTGTCACTTAAAAAGTTTTCGCCATTCTTATTTCAAACCATATTGTAGTTTCTATAATGAATTTCTATTTTATAAATTTTTCCTAACTGTTCACTTTTAAGTTTTAAATACACTACATTTTTGTTCCCATTTGAAAGAATACTTTCCTGAATACACAAATATTTAAAATTTTTTAAACCCTTTTTAACGTTATTGATTATTTAATTACCTAATATTAATTTAAAATTTCTTTGTAAATATTATCTTGTAGAATAAAAATTATTTTTGAGTAAAAAGAAAATAAATTTTTAGTGATTATACATTTGTCTAATAGTAAATATTTTTCCAGTTTCTGTGGTGCGAAAGCCATCGAAAGGCAATACTAGAGGGAGAGAGAACATCATTTCTCGGGTATTGCAGCTTCAAGATCAGGTTGAATTGCAGCCGACAGCTGGTGTATTCTCGGTCATGCCGAAGAGCAATCACATTCCGCCTCATTGGGGTGAGGAGCTCGAGGAATTGGATAAGAACAACCCACAGGAGTCTTCGGTGCAGCACCTATTTCAACATCTTCTCTGGTGTTGCATCATCTGCCACAGGCAAAAGAGTGCCAGCTTTGGTTTTATTTACAGGGGCTGGAACGTTGCTTGGTGTCTGAGCGGGCGAGTGCTGCTCAGCGATGGAATATTCTGTCAAGGGCTCAATATATGTTGGAATGGATGAAAGAAAAAACTGACTGACTTTCCTGGGACATAGGCGTATTTTGCATTGTCATTCCGCAATAGTGCATATTCTGTTCATAAGAATGTTACTTTTTATATATATGATAATACTTTGAAAAGTAATGAAATGGTAAACAAAAGGAAAGAATACCGTACAAGTATTTACCATAGAAAGGGTTAATTTAAAAACGATCAATGAAGATAAATTTTGTTTTCTTAACACTGTTAAGTGTGTGAAATATTAATAAAAGATTTTCGTTGTTTTTGTTTTTAATATTTATTGTTTCGCATTCTATATATTTTTTGAGCTCATGCTATAAAGCTCAGTATTTCAATTACTATATTTATAGAATTGGTTGAGAAATTACTGTATATTCTCAACTCAAAATAAAATATAATTTTTCATATTCTAAAAATACATTTAAACTAGTGGCTAATGTTGTAAAGCCATAGTGGTGATATTATCTATATATATTTCACATTTTGGCCAATGTTGTAAAACCATAATAAAATCATAAAATTACATCGATGTTATTGGCTAATGTTGTGAAGCCAAATTGGAAATTTTTTTTTTTATATACTCTGATCAATGCTTTGTAGAAGAGCCTTGGCGGGACTCGATATATTGATTACATCTCTTGTCAAGTCTGAAGCAAGAACAAGCTCGTCAGCTGCATTTTGTATATTTTAAATATGACCATTTTTTTTTTGGGGGGGAGGGAGGGTAATGCAAGAGGGTGGCTACAGCCGAGTATATTTTTCTCGTTTCAGGTTGAATTTCAAGAATACCTGTTTGTGATCACGCTCTTTCATGCGATGAGTCATGCTTGGAATTCACGATAATACTGAGTATATGCCGATGTCCCTGGATGGAGAGCATGAAGTGGGAGTGATGTTAACGTGCTTATATTCTTAGATGCGTTAATGTTATTCTCCAATGTTAAATTTATTTTTGTTATTGCTTGTTAATTCTTAGTTAATGGAAAAATCTTGAGTTATTGTTCCCATTTCAGGCAATATATAAAAACAGGTTATTTTTGCATCCAGCACTGTTGTAATTGAAATATCCAAGACGGCATATTAACCTTCCAACGGTAAGTTGATAATGATTTTATTTATTTGTAATTAATCTATAATTTATTAGGGTCATTTAAATTAATGTAGGGCACTGTGGTAAATATTTATATTTCTCACAGGTGCCAGTCCGGGATATCATTCCCTATTGCCAATCCAGGGTATCATTCCCTATACCAAGTTTACAACACGGTATATTATGTTGTATAAATTGTCACACTGGAGAGTGGTCAAGTACTTAACTTTTGAAGAAATAATCTTTTTTTACTTTTTGGTCGTAAACTCAATCTCCATTTCATAGTCCGTGCTGACCAATAATAATCTAGTTCACGGTTATTGATGTATCTTCATTACGGGAGAAGTTACGGTGAAAGGGGGAGAGGCTGAGTAGAGTATTGAGCCCATAGTGGGCTCATCCATCCTCTTCACCCTGTATATATATGTAGTTATGTTCATATATTTATTTTTTGTTTGTTTAATCTTTAAGCAAAATAATATGATTCTAAACACCTTTTCTAAATTGCAGACATATTGAGGTTTATAATTATAAATATTTTAACTGTATTTCTTAAGTTATTAAAATAGCAAACGAAAGAAAAAACTTAATAGATACGTTCTCAGAGAAAAAAGAAAAACAATCACGTATTGTTATACTGAAAATTGTTGAATTGGTAAGATAATGAATTTATTGTAAACCTATAAAATGCAAATAAGGAACTAAAGAATAAATTATGTTATGAAAGGTGTCATAATGAGGTTTTTTTTTTTTTTTTTTTTTAACCAGATAAAACCATTTTCATTCATCTCGCGCACATCGAAAATAAGAATCTTAGAAAAATTCCTCTTTTCTAAGGTAAAACTTGATATTAAAGTTGCGTTTTGATAAATGTTTTTGAAAGTAAGTACTGTAAAATGTAGATATATATTGTTAATATTAAATGTAATATTAAGTGTAATAATTGTATCAAATATATTTTCTGAGTTTTCTGGTTTGGAATCTATTTTCATTTTTGGATCTAGTTCTCATTCAGAGTGGAATTTGTTTCTATTTTGATACAATTCTACCCGGATTTCGTGGACGAGTGAGTTAAGAATTGTGACTGAAGGAGTGAGCAGATAAAAACCTGAAATAAAGAGAAAAAGACTGACTATGAAGAAAATAAAAAAATGTCTAGGAAATAGTTGTCATTCAAGTAGGTTCCCATCTAGAATATAACTTAAGCCAGTATAAAGTAGGTAGAAACTAGTTGTACGTAATCTTTACTAATATTTGCCATTTCTTATCCCTTGTTTCCATTTTTTTTTTTTTTTTTTGTGAGCTTTGGGGAGTTGAAGTTGTGCCTACAGTACGATAACTGGAGAGGTTAGATCTTGTTGACCATCCCCGATATTTGTAAAAACCATTGTCCTAGATTTCTAAATATGAGAAAATTATGATTACCCTTTAAGTCATTATTAATTATTTACGAAAAGAAATTTTTGTTTTGTTGAAAGAATATAATCAATACTTGTCTTTAGAAGTTTAATAAAAGAAAATCAAATTATCAAACTTAATTTACCTGTGTCTTAGATGAACATGATTGTATGATTATTGAGACGAGCTTAAGTGTGGGTCTCTGGGAGGATGCCAATAGGGTAAACCGCACAGATTCTTATACTTGCCCTACACTCTTTTCAATTTTTTTTATCCAGACACATTCGATCTTGCTTGGAACGCTCTCCCTTACACCGGTCTCGCTAGGTTATTCTACTCTAGAGTACCACGAGTCATAATAAATTAAGTTGACTTCTATTACCAATTAAACACTTTTACCGAATTTAACACTGACTAATTTAATTATCTTAATATTTGGTGGACTTGTTTTTCAACCCTAAGGAATATAACGAAATCAAGAGTGTAATAAAGAATCGCCTATAACGGGGGATTGTATAATATTGTAAATGCATTTTGGCTCATATAATTATCACCATATTCTTGAGTTATTCCATTGAGTTAATGATTTTTGAATAATTGTTATTGTTGCAAATTCTATATTTTTCTATATTAAAACGAATTTCCTACTTTTATACATTTCTGATCGGTGTTTCATTTGGTAGCGTAGTCTCCTAAATTGTATAGTTCAGGATATCCTGCCATAACAGATTTGAGTGGTCCTTAGTTTCCGTTGCGAAAAGAGTAAGGTAAGCGGGCTCTCACTGGTATCCTTAGTCGTCCATCTGTCTCGCTGATTGTTTTTGGTCAATTGTTTTTTTTTTTTTTTTTGATGTTTTATATATATTTATATATATATATATATATATATATATATATATATATATATATATATATATATATATATATATATATATATATATTATATATATATATATATATATATTATTATGAACATGGACTTTATGTATTGTAACTTCCACACCTTAGTCTAAGTCATTCATTATTCACGCATTAGAAAGACTTGGCATACTACTGTTGTGAAATCACAAGAAAGCTTCATTCTGCAAGTGAAGGTGGCAATTTTTTTAAATAAAAATATAATTTAAATTTATAATATAAAACATATAAACACTATTATAAAAAAAATCAATAACAGAATGCATCTAAAGTTAAATGTGAGCTTCAAAAACCAGGAAGGTTTCCTTGATAAAAATTTCATTGCAGTCTTTGTAATTGTAGTACGAAGGCATTTCAATGATATGGAGTCTTTTTATACTTATGTTGATGGCCACAATTACTAAGCAAATAAACTTATAAAAGAACTGATATTTACTTTAAATTATTCATTGTGATATTAACACTAACTTAAATTTGAAAATTTACTGTTAACTTTTATTAACTACATTATTTTCATATATTTTTCAAACACGTTTTTAACGTAGAGTACCAGGAAGAATCGAGAAATATTTTGACATTCTTATATTTTTCTAATACGTTTTTAACGTAGAGTACCCAGAAGAATCAAGAAATGTTTTAATATTCCTTATTATATTTTTCAAACACGTCATTAACTTACGGAAAGTGCCCACAAGAATTAAATGTTTGAACATTCTTATACTTTTCAAACACGTTTTTTTTTTTTAACGTAAGAGTTTCCAGAAGAATCAAGAAATGTTTGGACATTACTCAGTTTCAACAGGGTTTCTCATAAATTTTAATTACTTCGGATTTGATGATTTAATAATTGATATTAAATTCGGTAGTTTTAGACAAAAATAATTTTTTTTGGTCATTTAAATAAATTATACATTACAAAATATAAATTTAAATTAGTCATTACCTTCGAAGGCATTGTAAGTCCACTAATTGTTAGATGGGTTTCATTAAATTCTTTAATGAAGCATCTTGAACTTCAATATAATTTTGATAAATAACGATGGTTCCAAGATGTAAATTCTCATTTATGAAACATTAAAAATTACAAATTCTTACTATAATTCACACAATGTACCTAAAACTAAGAATGAAATATGGTAAGAATAAATAATAACGATTATTATTTTTTTAATTTTTTTTTAGAATTTAACATTTTTTTAAATGTAAACGTAAATATTTCTGCTGACATTTTATCTCTTGAAAATTTTAAAATGATTACAAACACTTTGTCGGTTTCTGTCACAAAAATAAATAATGTATCAATTAGTAGAAAACTAATATCCGTTAGGTAAAATTTTGACTAACCTTATTAATTTAGTTGTGTTTGAAAAGACAGTTTCCTTTATGAATAACAAAACTTATACTTTATTATCGGACTTTAAAGATAGAGTTTAAAGGAAAAAGAAATTAAGGAGTTTAAATAAGTTTTCCCAATTAGTATTTATTTCGATGAATTCGAAACTGGAAGTGTTTTCGGCCTAAAGCAGGCAACTTTACTAGCTAATCAGAATAATTAAGAGCAGTTTTTACGACACTCAAATAGATGTTTTCCACCCAAGCTAATTTTTAACTGATATATATATATATATATATATATATATTTTTTTTTTTTTTATTCGCATGATAGACTATAATATAGTTATAAAGTAACATTTGCTTCTTTAATTAATGATCTAAAGACTTTAGAATAGAATGGAATAATTGTAACAAAATGAACAAGTAGGATTAAAGGTACATTTTATTTTACAGTTAATTATTAGTGATAATTTTGTGCTGCATTCCTCTTCAGGGTTTCAAGAAACCTTGAATGCTAGTTATTGTTGTAGATTATACAAAGGTAAAAAAATAGAAATGCATACGGTAGCTAAAGATATGCTCCTTTGCTTCGTAATTATGAAAAATAATGACCTCGTATTAAATAATGTTGCAGCGACAGGAGTTAAAAGTAAATGTGCTTCTAATAATGTCCGGTTTTCTTGAGACGAATATTTTTTTCAGATATCACGCACGATTTACTGAAAGGGATGTGTAATTTTGTTTTAGATTTTGTACAAGTTGATTTGTTATTATAAGCTGTTTTCATCTATATTTTAAAAAAATACTTTCATAAGATTATTCTCATTCTGAATTATGTAATAAACCTTCATACATGTCAGAAACTCATTTAATATTTAATCAATCACGCTTCAAAATTTTTCCTTCTGAAATGTTAAAACGGAAAAAAAAACTCGCCAGGGCAGACATCACTAACAGAATTGATCTGAATTTTTTGCTAGCTAATCTGAATAATTTAGCAATTCCTACAATGAGATCTATTGGGAAGCTGCAAAAATAATAATAATAAAAAAAATATTGCAATGCCTCAAAGCGACAGTAGTCACCGGAACTTAATTCACCGAAAAGAAAAAATTGACAGGGAAAGTCAACGTAAGACTGGGGAAACTATTGGCAACGTTAGTTGAAGAATATCATGTAATATATATAAAATTATTTCAAACAATCGAAACCACTATTTTATACATCATTCAAAAGTTTTGGAAGAACTGGGTCACTTAGTTAATCTTTTGGCTAAAAGATTTGAATTAAATCAAATCTGTAATAATATAAGAAGTAAATCTGTCAAAGTATAGCTGCTAGACATCAAAACTTGACGTGCATAAAACATCTACAATCCCATAATTTAAAAAAAGAAAATGACCCTGGAAATATTTTACTTGAAACTTTAAATATTTATTCATTAAGAAACCAAATGGTAAGCTATTAAGATTTTAATTGTCACAACTTAAAAGTTCTACTGCAGAAATTGATTCTCTTGAACGGAGTAGTAAGGTGCCTCTTGTAAGTCTCTTCCCTTGTCCTTAATATTTTCCACTTTTGTCTAGGGGTTTCTTTTCCTTTATTAGTTCCTCTGATTCTGTATAAGACACTAAAGGAGAAATTATTACTAAACTTCAGATATTTTATATCAAACGCAAAATAAGTTGAATAAATCATATATTTTACAGGACTTTTTCCTTAAATAATAAATCTTCTTCCCTAAACTACAGATAAAAATATAACATTAAACAATTATATAAAATAAGAGCGTTTAAAGAAGCTTTTTTTTTTTTTGATTAAAAGTCGCTTCACATTTTCTAATGATGAGATTCTACGTGACAGTCATGTACTTAGGCTGTTAGAAATGGTATTATTTTCAAAATTGGTGGTCTATTAGTTTTACCAGGTATGAGTAAAAATGAATTTTCAAGTTATTCAGATGTTATTTATTTGTTTCAGGCATAGATTTAATATTAGTGTGTAAAGTTTTGCAAACATTACTTTGATGAGCATGCTTTATCCTCCAAGGTTTATTTTACGTCTAAATATGAAGCAATTTTTTACCGGTATCTATCCCTATTTCCAAAGCTACAACTTTTTATGTGAACAATAATTGCATGACGGCTGAAAATTAACTTTTTACCAATTAAACGATTAAATAGAAATTTTGTTTTAGCAATCCTTTGCATTATGTGCGTGATATATATATATATATATATATATATATATATATATATATATATATATATATATATATATATATATATTATATATATATATATATCTTATTAGATTGTTTCTGTTATATCGATATTTTATATATATATAAAATTATAGGCCTCTTTTTACGGCAACTTCGGTATAGGTTATGATAAGTCGAATTATAGAAAAGTAAGTAATAATAATTGTGTCTATGTCTAGTGTATAGGCCCGTACACCTCTATCCCGGCAACATACGTTATATATATATCGATATATATATCTACACCTTTACATATATATATATATATATATATATATATATATATATATATATATATATATATATATATATATATATATATATATATATATATATATATATATATATATATATATATATAAAATAATCGGATGTTCGATTATTTCATTAAGGTTGTTCAATGGCGAACAAAAATATATCCAGATGTAAGGATTTTTGCAATTTCAATATTAATAGTATTAGTCGACTATTTATATCGATTTATTAGATGTTTAGTTATTTTGTAGGCTATGTTTCTTCCTGAAGACTGGAGTTTGGCGATTATACAAATATATAATATTTATACAAACGAAGATGTTAATTTCTTTAGTAAAAGCTTTTTTGAGAAAAATTGTTTTTCTCACCGCTTAAAAACGAATATATTATATCCGTCTCCAGCCTACAAGAATACGTAGTTTATTCAGTAAACAAAACAGAGCTTTCAATAATTGACGAATATTCACACGAAAATCTCTGAATGTAAACTATGTTACGTCAAGAACACTTCCAACTCAATTCAATCACTTGCACAAGAATATGACTAGATTGAACGACTATACAAGTAACAGAACCGAATCGTAGAATATTCTTTCCGTGTGCAAAGGAAGATTTTAAACTCTTTGATGTATGCGACGAAATTAGACTATATTTTAAAACTGAATTATCGAAAAATATATAATCATAAACGATGAAGACACAACGAAAGGTCTACTCTAGAAACAAAAATTTTCCTCTAGATTCTGATAAACAAAGAACAAATAATTTGGCTCGACTAGATCTAGAGAAACATAAAACAATAATGAATTCAAAACTGGCAACCTTTGACTTTAACTCCAGTCTCCAAAAACATGAGCCTCTCTTTTTAACTAGTAAAATTTTTAAACTGGCAACTACCTATTATATTATATATATATATATATATATATATATATATATATATAATATATATATATATATATATATATATATATATATATATATATATATATATATATATATATATATATATATATATATATATATATATATATATATATATATATATATATATATATAAGAAATAGCTTAATTTGATTTTTTTTTAATTTCATTTAAGACATTAAATTCAAAAAGTAAACTGATATATATATATATATATATATATATATATATATATATATATATATATATATATATATATATATATATATATATATATATATATATATATATATATATATATATAGCATCGACGCAGAAACTACGGACTTTGAACATTTATCATCGCACATTTTATTTCAAAAATTTTACCCCCTCAACCAAACTTCGTACATTTGGCCAAGTTTAAGCATAAATTCTAACAATGTTCTCAAAATTAACAATTTATCAAATTATACTTTCGATTCCCGCCAAATTATCGAAGAGATCGTACACACGGTTGCTTTAGAACGGGAATTTCCAGTGTTACGAGAAACGCTTATACTGCATTCTGCGAGAAAATTTAATTTCTAGATTATTCGAACCCTGGAGAATTTTTTGAATTAATTTAAGATTATTATTCACTTTTTATAACTACTGTGTTCATTGCACGATTTCTTAAAATCCGAATATTCTGTAAATCAATTTTGTAACTAAATCAGTCGACTGATATTTGCTCGTAATAAAAATAAATATTTAAAAATATATAATAAATTTTATTTATATTATATTATATATATATATATATATATATATATATATATATATATATATATATATATATATATATATATATATATATATATATATATATATATATATTGCACAGTGATTTCCAGGTTAGGTCTATCAATGTTTGCACGAATATTTGTCGTTCCAATGCAAATTTATTGATACAGATTTTTCGCGAAGAAAACGAATGTGTGTTTATGTACGTTTGACTTGAGGAATAAAAAAAAAAAAAAAAAAAAGAGGGAAAGCGCAAATACTCGTTTACCAAATGGCGCACGCGTTTCAAATGACTTCTCAGTATACTATCTAAAACAAAACCTTTTTGTGTCTATTTTATATATAATACTACAACTTTTGTACCATGTCTGTACTATTATGCTTACAAGTAATCACCAACAAAAATTGTTTTCATTACTTAAAAGTAAAAAATTCACCTGTAATCTAACAGTAACAATTATTGAAATATTTTCTTAATTTTAAAACATCTCTATAAACCAGTATAGACTGAAATCAAGAGGCTCGTTTTCTGTACTAATACAAAAAAAAATAATAATAATAATAATTTTAAAAACATGGAATCAATCATATTTTTCAATTAAACATTGGGCAAACAATCTTCAACAAAGAACTTATCTTTGCATATAAACCTAAAACTAAACAAAATAGTGTAGATTTTTTTAAAGACGCTAATTTAGTCATCATATTATTATGGATAAAACGCCTTAAAATTTCCTCTTCTCTTTCCAGATTTATAAAGCGTGACGTTTTCCATTACAGAAATGACAAGTTTTCTACACTCTCTTTAATGTGACGTCACTGGACTTGAATATTCATGTAAGAAGTAAACAAAATTTCCCCATCTTCGTATTATAAACTTTAAAATTTGAAAATATTGCATACTCGCAAATAAAAAAATATTTTAATTAATATTCACTCAAAAAAAAATATTTTATTTGCTACCAATTAATTGTTTCATTGATATTTAAACGGTTTCCAGTTGTAAATTACACAATATATATATATATATATATATATATATATATATAATATATATATATATATATATATATATATATATATATATATATATATATATATATATATATATATATATATATATATATATATATATATATATATATATATATATATATATATATATATATATAATGTGGAAAGGGATCTTCGATTTCCCCAACTAGTTGATTACATGGTGGTCATTGTCCTATTCCCACAAGGTATATATATATATATATATATATATATATATATATATATATATATATATATATATATATATATATATATATATATATATATATATATATATATATATATATATATATATATACTAAGAGGGCGTATGGTCCTGATGGTATTATTGCTTCTGCGGTTCTCAAAACTTGTGCCTCTGAGCTTGCACCCAGCCTTGGTAAACTTTTTCGTCTATGTCTTTCTACTTCGATCTTCCCTTCTTGCTAGAAACGAGCGATCATTCAACCTGTGTCAACGAAGGGGGACGCCTTTCAACCCATTAACTATCGTCCTATTTCTTTAATCTCCGTTCTTTCCAAGGTTTTCGAATCTATCCTGAATAGAAAGATTTGGAAACATCAGTTCTTCAAATCTTATCTATAGTCGCCTTTACTGTTTCCGTAAAGAACGCTCTACTGGTGATCTTTCTGATTCTTGGTCCTCTGCTCTTCGGTGTTTCGGTGAATTTTTCGCTGCAGCGGTAGACATATCGAAAGCCTTCCATAGAGTCTGACACAAAGCTTTAATTTCCAAACTTCCCTCTTTCGGAATCTATCCTTCTCTCTGGCATCTTCTTTCTATTTCTTTTCTGGTCGTTCTATAAATACTGCTGTTTCAGGTGGCCATCGTTCTTCCTTTAAATCTATAAATAGTGGTGTTCCACAAGAATCTGTTCTTTCCCAGCTCTCTTTCTATTTTTCATTAATAACCTTTTCTCCATTACTTCATCATCTATCCACTCCTATGCTGTTGACTCCACCCTTCATTACTCCTTTCACTCCCAACAGCAGTTAATTGTTGCCATAAAGGTGGCCTTGGAGCAACTGGCCACTGATCTTTCTCCTATTTCAAATTAGGGCAGAGAAAACATGGTCGTTTTCAATGCCTTAAAACTCAATTCCTCCTTTCTACTCGAAACAACCTTCCACACAACTATGACATCTTCGAAAATATTCGACTCAAGCCTTCATCCGTCCTCAATATTCTCGGTGTTTCTTTTTCTCGTGATCTTTCTTGGAAAGATCACATTACTTCTCTTTCTAAACAAACTTCTAAAGAGGTTGGGTGATCTGAGGCGCCTTCAGAACTTCTTCACATCACCCCAGTTGCTTGATCTTTATAGGGGTGTTAATTGACCCCGTATGGAGTACACCTCACACAACTGGGGATCTTCCACACATACAGCTCTTCTTGAAAAGGTGGAGTCTATGACCTTTCGTCTTACACTTTTTATCTTACTAACTCTATCCAATCTCTTTTTACTAGTAGAATTGTTGCGTCACTCTATACTATCGCTATTAACAACAGACACTGCTCTTCTGAACTCTCCCGTCGTATACCTCCTCCATTGAGGTATCTTAATTAATTCCTTTCTCTGTCCAACTCTCTGACTCCAGACTTAACCGCTATGCTCACTCTTACATGTACTCTACTGGTAAAGTCTGGAACACACTTCCTTTATCTGTTTTCCCAACTTCCTTTGACTTGCCCACTTTTAAACGCCGTGTATCGGGTCATGTCGGCCTTTAACGACTAGGACCTGATAGTTTCCCAACTCCAGTGGATATTGGTAGGCCTCTGGTCTTTGCCCACCGGGATATATATATATATATATATATATATATATATATATATATATATATATATATATATATATATATATATATATATATATATATATTATTTAATTACAATGCTATAAACGCATCAGTAAACATGTATAAAGTGAAAATAGAAACTTTTTATGGGAATCCTTCTCTGGGGTCGAACCACCGCCTGTTGCGACTGAGAACGACAAAGACTCGATGCTCTACCACTGAGCCATCCACGATCCCAAAAAAGATCGTTTCAAGAACAGTTTCAAGCATACGAGCTCCCGTCAAGGATCAGGTTTTCACCCTATTGTTCCCTCTATCGTTCCTTTTATGATATTATTTAATTACAATGCTATAAACGCATCAGTAAACATGTATAAAGTGAAAATAGAAACTTTTTATGGGAATCCTTCTCTGGGGTCGAACCACCGCCTGTTGCGACTGAGAACGACAAAGACTCGATGCTCTACCACTGAGCCATCCACGATCCCAAAAAAGATCGTTTCAAGAACAGTTTCAAGCATACTAGCTCCCGTCAAGGATCAGGTTTTCACCCTATTGTTCCCTCTATCGTTCCTTTTATGATATTATTTAATTACAATGCTATAAACGCATCAGTAAACATGTATAAAGTGAAAATAGAAACTTTTTATGGGAATCCTTCTCTGGGGTCACTTTATACATGTTTACTGATGCGTTTATAGCATTGTAATTAAATAATATCATAAAAGGAACGATAGAGGGAACAATAGGGTGAAAACCTGATCCTTGACGGGAGCTCGTAAGCTTGAAACTGTTCTTGAAACGATCTTTTTTGGGATCGTGGATGGCTCAGTGGTAGAGCATCGAGTCTTTGTCGTTCTCAGTCGCAACAGGCGGTGGTTCGACCCCAGAGAAGGATTCCCATAAAAAGTTTCTATTTTCACTTTATACATGTTTACTGATGCGTTTATAGCATTGTAATTAAATAATATCATAAAAGGAACGATAGAGGGAACAATAGGGTGAAA
The DNA here is from genome assembly GCA_009176605.1 of Armadillidium nasatum. Lineage (NCBI taxonomy): Eukaryota > Metazoa > Arthropoda > Malacostraca > Isopoda > Armadillidiidae > Armadillidium > Armadillidium nasatum. Next base: position 3,554 of record SEYY01024091.1, on the reverse strand, counting down.
ACCTGATCCTTGACGGGAGCTCGTATGCTTGAAACTGTTCTTGAAACGATCTTTTTTGGGATCGTGGATGGCTCAGTGGTAGAGCATCGAGTCTTTGTCGTTCTCAGTCGCAACAGGCGGTGGTTCGACCCCAGAGAAGGATTCCCATAAAAAGTTTCTATTTTCACTTTATACATGTTTACTGATGCGTTTATAGCATTGTAATTAAATAATATCATAAAAGGAACGATAGAGGGAACAATAGGGTGAAAACCTGATCCTTGACGGGAGCTCGTATGCTTGAAACTGTTCTTGAAACGATCTTTTTGGGATCGTGGATGGCTCAGTGGTAGAGCATCGAGTCTTTGTCGTTCTCAGTCGCAACAGGCGGTGGTTCGACCCCAGAGAAGGATTCCCATAAAAAGTTTCTATTTTCACTTTATACATGTTTACTGATGCGTTTATAGCATTGTAATTAAATAATATCATAAAAGGAACGATAGAGGGAACAATAGGGTGAAAACCTGATCCTTGACGGGAGCTCGTATGCTTGAAAATGTTCTTGAAACGATCTTTTTTGGGATCGTGGATGGCTCAGTGGTAGAGCATCGAGTCTTTGTCGTTCTCAGTCGCAACAGGCGGTGGTTCGACCCCAGAGAAGGATTCCCATAAAAAGTTTCTATTTTCACTTTATACATGTTTACTGATGCGTTTATAGCATTGTAATTAAATAATATCATAAAAGGAACGATAGAGGGAACAATAGGGTGAAAACCTGATCCTTGACGGGAGCTCGTATGCTTGAAACTGTTCTTGAAACGATCTTTTTTGGGATCGTGGATGGCTCAGTGGTAGAGCATCGAGTCTTTGTCGTTCTCAGTCGCAACAGGCGGTGGTTCGACCCCAGAGAAGGATTCCCATAAAAGTTTCTATTTTCACTTTATACATGTTTACTGATGCGTTTATAGCATTGTAATTAAATAATATCATAAAAGGAACGATAGAGGGAACAATAGGGTGAAAACCTGATCCTTGACGGGAGCTCGTATGCTTGAAACTGTTCTTGAAACGATCTTTTTTGGGATCGTGGATGGCTCAGTGGTAGAGCATCGAGTCTTTGTCGTTCTCAGTCGCAACAGGCGGTGGTTCGACCCCAGAGAAGGATTCCCATAAAAAGTTTCTATTTTCACTTTATACATGTTTACTGATGCGTTTATAGCATTGTAATTAAATAATATCATAAAAAGGAACGATAGAGGGAACAATAGGGTGAAAACCTGATCCTTGACGGGAGCTCGTATGCTTGAAACTGTTCTTGAAACGATCTTTTTTGGGATCGTGGATGGCTCAGTGGTAGAGCATCGAGTCTTTGTCGTTCTCAGTCGCAACAGGCGGTGGTTCGACCCCAGAGAAGGATTCCCATAAAAATATATATATTATATATATATATATATATATATATATATATATATATATATATATATATATATATATATATATATATATATATATATATATATATATATATATTTCTGCCTGTCAAATTGTTACGTCACTCTCTTTAATATAGCTATTACAAAGGACATTGTACTTCTGACCTCTCCACTCATTCTGGAATTCGATGAAAAGGCCTCTTGTGAGGTCTCCTACACAGTCTCTAACCTCAGATTAAACCGCTATGATTAATCTCACACATATTCTATTGGTAAAGCCTTAAAGTCTGGAACACTCTCCTCTTTATCTACTTTCCCAACTTCTTCAGTTTCTTATATCATGGCATTTACCTGTATCAAAATAAAATATTCCATTTAAAGAAAACACAACTTTCACATTTTCTTCGTCTACTAGTACTATCCATTCTAAAATAAAAAGTTTTTGCACGCTTTATAACCCTGATTTAAAATTAATATACACAGAGTCTGCTTAAAGAGGTTGCGAAGTGTACGAGCGCACAACGCCGGCGTTTCTGAATGCCCCTCTTAAAAGCCACGCGCCGCTGACTGATTTTGCTAAATAAAAATAGTTTCATTTTTTTCTTTTAATACTATCGCAAAATGTAGCAAACATCGCCATAAAATAGCCATAACTTTTTATATACATAAGAAATAAAATGTCAATAGCTAAGTTAAATAACATTATCTAAAAGCCAGCCAAGAATTCTCCAAAGAACACGAAAATAAATATTTTCCTCCAAACAAATTTAAAATCTCTCCTCACAAGTTGTTCAGACGTACGATTATGTTGCCAGCGTTTGCATAGTTATCGTACTCCAAAAGCTATACACCTTTTTTCGCTCTCTACCTTGAGAGATCGGGCGAATTCGAAATTATTCAAAAAGTCTACCTAAATTTTCTTCTGATAAAAATTTAAGTTAATAATACTGGTTTAATCAAAAATAGTTAAATGAATACGATTTTTGATACCTTTTCTCACATTTGGATTTCTATAGTAAATGTGTGAAGAATTCTTGTCTTGTACGTCGAAAGGTTGTAAAAAGTGATTGAAACCATTGTATTTATTTTGGTCAATCTAAACGTAGTATATATATATATATATATATATATATATATATATATATATATATATATATATATATATATATATATATATATATATATATATATATATATATATATATATATATATATATATATATATATATATATATATATATATATATATATATATATATATATATATATATATATATATATATATATATATATATATATATATATATATATATATATATATATATATATATATATATATATATATATATATATATATAATATATATATATATATATATATATATATATATATATATATATATATATATATATATATATATATATATATATATATATATATATATATATATATATGCCAGACTGCACATTAGCATCCATCCATAACTCTAAAACTACTAATCCTACGTTAAAAAGGATTATATTTTTGAAATCCTTGTCGAATTTTAGGTAAGAAAAATTGGGAATAAAAAATAAATTTTTATAATAACTTTTTTTACATAAGTGAATTTTACTTTTTTAGTAGCCTCGCAAGAATCGTACGTCAGGCAATGTCAGTTACTTTTTTAAATTTTTTAGAATTTGGAAAACATGGAAAATGCCCCAAATCGTCGACAGGAAAAGTAGTCGACAATATCATCATCACTCACGGGTCGGGAGTACGGGGGGCAGAGCCCCCCGTAGACAAATGTTAAATTTTTAAATATTTAAGTGCTTCAAACTGCAACATCTTTACCAACTCGTGTTCTAAAACGCACTGCCATCAATTTTCTTACTGTTGATGCCTTTTAATTATAAACTTGTACATTTTTATAATTTTTTTTTTTAAAAACATTTTTTTTTTTTTTTTTTTTTCTTACTGAAAATTACCCAAGGATTTCAAAACTAATCCTTTTTAATAGGTTAGTATTTTTGAGTTATGGATGGATGCTAATATACACTGTATTATATACTATATATATATATATATATATATATATATATATATATATATATATATATATATATATATATATATATATATATATATATATATATATATATA
>SEYY01024090.1:0-10000 GCA_009176605.1 Armadillidium nasatum | reverse complement strand
AAAGACTACTAAGAGGAAGTCAGGCTATTATTTCTGTAATAGACAATAAACAAATAACTAGTAACAATAATAATAACAATAATTATAATAATAATAACATAATATAATAAGAGCAATAATACCTGAAGATTTGTAGTAACGTTTCGAGGTAACGATCCCAAGAGAGGTCCGAGGTGTATCTTCATTGAAGGGTTTGGTGAGTATAAACCAAACCTCCAAAGACAGCTTTATATACTACAGATCTTTGTTCGTATGTTTGTTTCGCTGGTTGGTTGATTCCGTATAAAACACCTCAATCACCTCCGCCTAAAGACGAGTATTCAAGTCTCTGAGGGGGTCCGCAAATCCTGGAAGATCTTCTGACCGCAGCCGGCTCGGGCAGTTGAGGGGTGACAGAGTCCGATGGCTGGGTAATAGAATGTTGTTGTGGAGGAGATGATGAAGAAAGATCAGGTGAAAGGGAGGTCGGCAGATCGTGGAGCTGAGTAGGAGACCCACCGGGAGCTAAATCTCTCACTGATACAGTATCCTCCCTACCATTGGGTATCGTACAAAAGCGTAATAGGGATTAGCCTCCAGTAAATCCACCTCCTGAATGAGCGGCTCCCCAGAGGTACGACCAAAGTTGCGCAGCAATACCTTACCAGGAGCGGTAAGCCATGTAGGTAGATTGTATCCAGAGCAAGACCTTCGAGGAAAAGAAAATAGGCGCTCATGAGGAGTCGCATTAGTAGCGGTACATAGTAATGTCCTTAGAGAATGGAGAGCCTGAGGCAGAACCATTTCCCAGGAGCTAGGAGGCAACTTCTGTGAATCCAGAGCCAATGTTATAGTCTTCCAAATTAAACCAACGTAACGTTCACACTGACCATTACCAGTTGGATGATAAGGCGTTGAACGGCTGGTGGCCACTCAATTTCTGGTAAGAAAATCCTTCACAGAGGATGACATAAAAGCAGTACCTCTATCAGAGTGGATATAGCCAGGAGTCCCGAACATCGAAAAGAGAGACGTGAAGCAATCGATAACTGTCTTAGATGAGAGATCCGAACATGGAAAAGCGAAAGGAAATCTCGAGTACTCATCAATAACCACTAGAAGATAACGATTGCGAGACCCAGGTGAACAAGGAAGTGGGCCCTTGAAATCAACACTAAGTCGATCGAATGGGTGAAGTGCATGTATAAGATTGGGAACATCCGGTCGATAGAACTGTGGTTTTAGGCGACAGCAGGTAGAGCAAGATGATATAATATTCCGGATCTCGGTATTAGAAAAGGGAATATTCCTAGTTCGTAAGAGAAACGAGCAACACCGGGATGGCACAATCTACTATGAAGGAGAGGCAAGACTACCAGTACTGAGAGTAGCTGAACACAAAGGTCTAGGTAAAGCGTCAGAAGCCTGATTAAGACTTCCAGGACGATGTTTAATCTCGAATTTATATGGAAGAAGTTCTAACCTCCAACGTGCCAATTTCTAGTTTTTAATCTTGCTCTAATGTGACATGTCGAACATGAACGAGACGGATTTCTGGTCAGTAATTAAAGTGAACGAACGAGGCAGCAAATAATGTCTCCAATGTCGAATAGCCTCGATGATGACGTATGCCTCATTTTCAAGAAAACAATGTCCCCTCTCTGAAGGAGACAAAGATCGGGAGAAGAAGGCCACAGGGCGACATTCTTGATTCAATGTAGCAGCGATAGCTTTGTCAGACGCATCTGTTTCCAATACGAAGGGTAGAGTGTCATCAACATGGGAGCGAACTGCATTCAGGATTGCGTTTTTCAGAACAGAGATGGCCTCTATCGCTGGAGTAGTTAATGGGAAAACAGCATTAATAAGAGGTCGGAGTTTATGAGAATAACGAGGAATCCAGCGTGAGTAATATGCGAAAAGACCCAAGAGTCTGGAGAGCGATTTTGCGTTGGATGGAATAGGGAGGTCTAAAAGTGGCTGCATACGTGAAGGGTCAGGACGAAGCTTCCCATATGATATCTCATAACCGAGGATGCGAATAGACGTGAGCGAAAATTGACATTTCTCATGACTAAAAGTCATATTAAAACGTTTTGCACAATCCAAAAAACGAGAAAGATTCCGGTCATGTTCTTCTTGGGTGCGACCACAAATAGTCACATCATCCAGATATGCGAAAGTATCAGTTAATTCATGTTCTTTAATGAACTCATCGATAACCCTCTGAAAGCAGGACACGCCATTAGTGAGGCCAAAACTAAGGCGACAGAATTGATAGAGTTTCCCATCAGCCTCGAAAGCAGTAAAAAGCTTGTCATCAGGATGAAGAGGTACACAGTGGTAAGCACTTCTGAGATCCACAGAGCTATACACTTTATAAGAAGCGATTTTGTTGGCCAAAGTATCCAGAGATGGGAGGGGATAAGCATCAAGATAGGTGTCGTGAACGAGTACACCTTGGTGAAGGCAGCCACCTCAGGTCTTGATATAGGGGTATTGGTAGATCTGCAAGCCCTCGCAAAATGACCTCTTTTATGACATGAAGAGCATAAGGCTCCTCGAGCAGGGCAAACAGCCCGGTCATGGGTAGGTCTTTTTCCACAGAAAAAACATGGTCGTTTTTGCGAAGTAGTGACCAATGCTGCGGCTTCCACATCTTCATGGACAGTTGTGGAGGAAGGTGGAACGGGAGAAGAGACTACCGCAAGATTTCCGGGAGCTTCATAAGTCATAGCATCTTGATGGGCTAGCTCCAGTGCACGAGCTTTATCAATTGCACTCTCAAGAGGCAATTCACGAAATTCCAAAAGTCGCGTTCTGACATGGGGGGATTTTAGGCCGGATATAAAAGAATCTCTGATATACTCATTCCTATAAGTGGAAGCAGTTACATCTCGAAAAGCACAATCAATACTCAGACGCTGTAACTCTCTAGCATATTCATCAATAGATTCCTGAGGGAGTTGCTTTCGAGTCATGAGAGAGTGACGAGCAACAACATCACTAGGGGGTTTCACAAATATAGAGGTCAAGGACTGGAGAGCGGCTTCGTAAGTACGACACTCAGAAATCAGTTCGAAATTGTTTGGAGATAAAGATCCAGCCAGAACTCCCAAAGACAAGTCCTGAGATTCCTCGGGTATTGCAGAAATATATTGAGTGAGTACAAATTTCCAGTGCTTGAAGACTCTGGGAGCATCTTGAGATGTAGGTTCAATGTCCAGTGTAATGGGACGCAATATTCTGCCAACAGCATCCATATCCCCTAGAAGTCTTCAGAAATAAAATTGAGGGGCAAAGACTACTAAGAGGAAGTCAGGCTATTATTTCTGTAATAGACAATAAACAAATAACTAGTAACAATAATAATAACAATAATTATAATAATAATAACATAATATAATAAGAGCAATAATACCTGAAGATTTGTAGTAACGTTTCGAGGTAACGATCCCAAGAGAGGTCCGAGGTGTATCTTCATTGAAGGGTTTGGTGAGTATAAACCAAACCTCCAAAGACAGCTATTTATATACAGATCTTTGTTCGTATGTTTGTTTCGCTGGTTGGTTGTTGCATATAAAATACCTCATATATATATATATATATATATATATATATATATATATATATATTATATATTATATATATATAATATATATACTGCAATTTAATCTACCTCAGCAGTCAGCAGTCTTTGGCTCAGAGATCCTGAACTCGAATCTTGGATTTAGATTTAACCGATAATTGCAATATACTTAGTGCCACTTTTAGGTTGAAGCAAATATTTATTGTACTATGTGTTTAACTGTATGAATTTGTTCTTTAAATAACATGTATCTTTATATCATACGCAGATGCCAGGTAATGGCAATAATATATATAAAACATGTAAAGTTCAATTAGAAATTGTTCGTACAAGTATTTGTGTTTGTAGCTCTTGCATTTGTGGAATTCCTCGGGGCAATCTCGTTTGATGCCTCTGACAACAGTCTACCTTTATATTCCTGTCCCATCTGACTAAGTAAGGCTCTTTCATCATCTTTTGGAGTTTATGAAAGTTCTGACCTTGTTCATCACTTATTGTCCCAAGGTTTTCTGAAAATTGATCAGAGTGACTCTGAAGGAAATGGATATTTACACTTGTGCTGAACAATGATCGGGGAAAACCTACAAAAAAATTTTCATTCGCAACCTGATTGTTGTCTACCTTCTTGTTATGAAGGAAGTTTTTTATAACTGCCATGAAATAAGATAGTCATCAGTGTTCAATGCATTCAGGAACTGCTTCATTTTTACATTTATGTTAAACCGAAAAAATATCCTTCCATAGCTGACGATTGGTTCATTCACAATATTTGGCATCCCTACAGCCAGAGCATCACAGATGGCAGATGGAACACTCCTCTTTTTCAGTGCTTCTTCGGAGCCCAGCTGTCCTATATGCACAGAAAGCATGGACACTTTGTGAAGTTCTTTATTTGGCCTAGTAGGAAGCTTACCATTATAATATCGACACAAACGATATGGTTATGTTCGTGATATTTGAGTAAGCAAATCAAAGTTTTAATGTCATAATGATATCGCAATTGCAATGCAACAACAAATGCTTCATAGCATTTCCGTTTGAAGAAAATACCTGAGACTGAGCTTAGAGCTATGATAACCAGTCGTCATTTTTCTGGAATATACGGAGTACACAACCAATTTCAATGAGGGGACCGGGATGGCAGTAAACCAGTAAACAAAATGCTTTTTCTCTTAGTAGTATAGATTCCGATTGGGGAAATTTGATACTTTTGCTGAGATATGAAGTATAATTTTTCTTTCAGCTTTGTTAATAACTAAGTTGCTTTCTTGGAGAGTGACAATTTTCTCATTAAGTCACTCAATTCCGATTGGCTAAGCACCTCTGATAATGATGACTGATAATGATAATGATAATGCTCTGCAGCAAAGTTTTAATGGCATTTCTCAAAAGCGAACCTTTGAAATGAAATTCTTCTATGTTAAGTAAAATAAATTAATTTTGAATTAATCAAAATATACTTTTTGAGAAAGCCATTCGGTTTTTAAAACGTGCGTACTGTTTATATTGAAATAATTGTCATGAAAATGTTTTTTGTTCTATGTAATTTTACAGCTACTATTCTACAAAACTTCCCTAAAAGAAAATCAGTTGTGGCATAATAGAACAGACTCCAAAAAACATTTTATAAATCACGGGTGGGTATGGGCGGATTATGTAAGATGGTTTATTGGTATGGGAGAGTGAGGCCGAAAACAACTGCCTCGTGCAGGTCTCTACTGCAGGCAGAACCCTACTTCTTCAGTTGATTTCTCAAAAGTAAATGAACAGTTTGTTGTTTCTTGTTCTTATATTTACATTAATTTTGACTTTTAATTTTCACTTTCATTTAACTTTAATTAATGTTGAATTCAAATAAAGAAATATCAGCTGAATTTATTTCGAACGATGTAATGAGGGAGTGTCATATTCATAAAGAATGCTCTACTGGTGAACATCTTTCTCTCCTCTCTGAATCTTGGTCCTCTGCTGTACTGCATTTCGAAAAAAGTTTTTGATGTGGATCTAGACATATCAAAAAACCTTCGACAGAGCCTGGCACAAAACTTTGAATTCTGAACTTCGCTCTTTCGGCATGTATCTATCTATCTCTTTGTGGCTGTCTGTCTGATTTCCTTCTATAGCTGCTGTTGTAAATACCCACTGTACATTCTTTTAATCCGTTAATAGTGGAATTCGTCAATAATATGTTCTATCACCAACTCTTATACTGCTTTTCATAACTGACTTTCTTTCTATTAATTCATCACTAATCCACTCTCTTGAGTATGACTCAATTTTGAAATTTATTCGATTTAACAGCTATTGAATATCGCTAGGAAGGTAGCCCTAAAGCAACGATTCGTTTATCTTTCTTGATTCAAAACTCAGTTCCTCCATCTTTTTACTCGACATCATTCTACATAAGGACACAGCTATGACATCTTAGGAAAAAAAAAACAAAAAAAACGACTAAAACTTCATCTGTCCTATACATTCTTGATGTTTCTTTTTCTTGTGATCTTTCTTGGAAGGATCGTATTTTTTCTTTTTCTAAACAAATTTCTAAAAGATTGGGTATTTTCAGGTGCCCTTGAAATTTCTTCACTCCAATCCAGTTGCTATCACTTTATAATGGAGTGGTTCTTCCCTCTATAGAACATGATTCACATATCTGCTGCGGTTTCACACAAATAATTCCCCTTGGTAGAAAGCCTTCATTATATCCACGTAAGTGTTCTATATTTTCCAACTTATTTATTGTGTTTTTGCAATGTTAAAATAATATATTTATATATATATATATATATATATATATATATATATATATATATATATATATATATATATATATATATATATATATATATATATATATATATATATATATATATATATTTTAAAGATACACTAATAAGTTAGGATTAATTTATTTTCTAGATTTGTTCTCGATATACAGATATGAAAACATGTCATTGACTTATTGTTAAAATAAATCAAAGCAAATTACTTTAATAAAAAGAAGGGAAAAAATTTGCAACGAATGCAGAATGATTCATATTGTTGATAAGGTTATTGAGTATGTATATATATATATATATATATATATATATATATATATATATATATATATATATATATATATATATATATATATATATATGGGAAGCTGTGAGGTGTTGAATTGTATTTTTTATCTCGAGGTGACCTGACCTAGATCAAGATTCAGCTTCTATTATGATTACCTTATACATAAGAATTACAAGATAATCAAACTCACTGCAACAATCACCGTTTATTAATGTATTCAGAGAATATTAATTAAGATACTTTATTATTTTTAAACAACTCAGATGATAAGGCACAACAATACAAATACCAATTATACCCTAGGTATCAAAACAAGTATAAACAAAGGCGGTTCCAACCCGGACAATGATTTTAAATTCCTCTAACCGACAACAACATCTCAGAACCATAGTTGCCATTTTTAATAGTTTCCAAATAATATTCAATTTATGAAATCTATTAAAATACATTTACAATAAAATAAAACAAATTTAGTTATAAGGAATCTGGAGATGAGTTCATCTCATTATGGTTGGGCCCCTAATAAGAGATATTGGAAATTTTAATTTGCAATGTTTCTACTATAAAATTATATCTAATCCTGTTACCTGATTGTTACAAAAATATAGTTTCAGATGTTAAATCATTAAAACATTGTAAATGATAAGGGTATAACCACATTTGTTTTTTAAACCATATCTTATTTAAAGAAAATGAGATCTATAAAAATGTAATAAATTTATAACAACATTAGTACTGATAATGAGTCAAAAAAAAAATTATGTAACTAGTACTAGAACAACACAAAATTTGAATGTGACCCACCACTTCATATAATATATTTCTTTATTTATTTTGTTTTTCCAATACCTTAAAATTTTTCTTTTTTTTCTTTCAATTACTCAAAAATTGTTCAAAGCATTACCACAAATACATCAAGTAATAGTTATAGAACATTTTGGTTTACTAACTTCTAATATATATATATATATATATATATATATATATATATATATATATATATATATATATATATATATATATATATATATATATATAATATACTATTGACAATATCACATTATTTTTATTTTATTTATTTAATTATATATTTTCTCATTTTTCCATTTACTGATATTCATAAGTTGCCCAAAACATTACACTAATAACATCAAGTAATAGTTATTGAACACTTAAGGTTACCAATAATGTGATATAGAAAGAAAAAAATGTACTTGACTTTTTTTTTGAAATTCATAAATTGTTCAAATTATTACACCTAATAACATTTAGCAATAGATAAGGAACACTTTTTGTTACTGTTACTGATATAAAAGTAAAAAAATAATGTAAAAATATACTCTTTGAAAACCAGCACCAGATAGTGTCATTGTGTAATATTTTTACTTTTTCCAAAAATAAAAATATCTCCAAAAAAGATTATTAATTAACACTAATTAACTACTTGTATTGTGAATTATAGTAAGGAACATTTTACTGGCCTATCAAAATTGAAAATTGTATCACACATTTTAATACAGTTAAAAAAAATGATCATAACACTTCTTTTTTTTTTAAATATCTCACTTTTGTAGATATTGATCTTCCTTTCACCTATTTTTAAATTTTAAAAATCATTTATTATTATTATTATTATTATTATTATTATTATTATTATTATTATTATTATTATGATTATTATTATTATTATTATTATTTTATTATTATTATTATTATTATTATTATTATTATTATTATTTTCATTATTATTATTATTATTATTATTATTATTATTATTATTATTATTATTATTTTATTATTATTATTTTTTTTTTTTTTTTTTTTTTTTTTTTTTTTTTTTTTTTTTTTTTTTTTTTTTTATTTTTTTTTTTTTTTTTTTTTAATTTTTTTTTTTTAAACTTTTTTTTTTTCAACGCTTTCTTATGTAGTTTTTTTTTTTTTTTTTTTTTTCACTAACTATCACTATTATAAACAATATCACAATTAATTATTATTATTATTATTATAATTATTATTATTATTAGAAACTACTAAATCATCCATCTTGAAATATGGCTTGACGTTAACCTTGTTCACGCAATCAATTCTCTTCCTGTTCCAATAGTAGATGTTATTTCCCAATATTCGTACCACCGAATATGGGCCATGATATGCTGGTGCAAGTTTACTTTTTCCATATTGGGCATCTTTGATTAGTATATATTTACATTCATCTAATGCCCTTGACACATATACTTTTGCATTTTTTTATTTATATTTTGGAGACAAAGGCATTGAGAACAATGTTTGTAATTTTTCTGCATAAGTTTGATGTTACAGTGGCAAAGAAATATTTGGAGGTTCTATCAATGCACCAGGAATTCTTATATTCTGAGCATTCATCAGTAATGTAAGAGAGAGGCCACAATAGTCGAATGGAGCTGTGCGAAGACAAATAAGTGAAAATGGTAATAACTCAAGCCAGCTTGTACTACTGATTTCAGTTAACATTGTTCTGAATGTTGATAAAAGTGTCTTGTGGAAATTTTCAATCAGGCCATTACTTTGTGGACATTGTGCTGTTGTAAATCTGTGGTTTGATCCCAAATTTTCACAAACTGCCTTAAAAATTTCACTACTGAAAACTGAGTACCTCTGTCTGTAACAAATGTGTTTACACACCAGCAATTGGTAAAAATTCTTTTACCATTGTATCTGTAATGGTTTTAGCTTCTATATTTTTCAAAGGATATGCATAAGGATATCTGCTGTATCTATCTATTAGTGTTAAAAGATACTTGTACCCTTTAATCTTCAGGTAATTTTAAAATTATCCAAAGTGGACAACTTCAAATTTGTGCCCAACTGGTGCAAACCTTTCATATGGAGGACTGATATTTTTGTACATTTTAGTTCTTAAACAAGGGTCACATCTTGAATATGAATTCTCTTATTGTTTTTCTCATTGATGGCCAAACTGCAACTTTTTCAACTTACTTAATGTTTTCTTGATCCCTAAATGTCCCAAAGCATGGAAATGCTGTATAAATTCAGTTATCATGGATTCAGGAACAATTAATCTTGATATTGTGGCTTACTAACATCCATGGCAAGCTCAATTTCTTCATTTTCATGCACTACTTTCTTTTTAGAAACTTCAAGTGAAGATTCTTCAGGATTCTGCAATATACTTTTCAGGAAATCATCTTTCATTTGTTCTTCAAGTAATTTTTCATAATTAAAGTTATTAAACTTCCTAAATATATCTGCAGCGGACGTTCTGAATATAGCAGATATAAAAGAAAGACTATCTTGGATCACGTTTATATTAATTGTTTCAGAAAGTTGGTCTTCATTATTATTATTATTATTATTATTATTATT
>SEYY01024089.1:30000-35000 GCA_009176605.1 Armadillidium nasatum | reverse complement strand
TTATTATTATTATTATTATTATTATTATTATTATTATTATTATTATTATTATTATTATTATTATTATTATTATTATTATTATTATTATTATTATTATTATTATTATTATTATTATTATTATTATTATTATTATATATTATTATTATTATTATTATTATTTATTATTATTATTATTATTATTATTATTATTATTATTATTATTATTATTATTATTATTATTATTATTATTATTATTATTATTATTATTATTATTATTATTATTATTATTATTATAATTATTGTTCTACTTCTACTTCCGCACCCAGGAAGGCTTCAGCCTGTCAGCGGGATTAGCGTACGTCTTTGTTTCGTCATATCGGCGATAATTCCCTCTTCCATTACCGGCTCCATTGGTGGTAGCTGATGTCGCTTCAGTAAATCTTCATCCGAATCACTCCATCTCTTCCTCGGTCTCCCCCTCGGACGTCTCCCAACCAGTCTCCACACTCACCTCCTCTTCGCCACTCTATCTTCTTTCATTTATTCTCTCCAAATGTCCCCACCATCTCAGTCGAGCTGTAACTATTTTATGAACCAAAGGTCCAACACCTATTTCACCTCTAATGGCCTCATTTCTTACCTTGCCCATTTTGTTTTTTCTACCATTCTCCTCAAGGCCTTTATCTCTGCTACATGTAGCCTACTTTCATTTCTTTTTATCGCACTCCACGTTTCTCCCTGTACATCAAAATTGGATTTAATGCACTCTAGAATATCACTTTTTTGACATCTATCCCTATATATCTATTTAACAGGATTAGATATGGTATTCCTACTTTTCTGCTTGACTTCTCAATTTTGTTAGTTGTTTTTTGTGAACTTCCTCTCTCTTTTAACAATATTTCACCCAGATACTTGGAACTAGTTACATATTTAATTTCTTTTCCTTCTATCACTTCATTCTGCTCTCTCCCGACAGTAAAATTTTCAATCTTGCTCACATTCAATTGCAACCCCGCATATTTCAATCTTTTTTAAAAGCTCATTTTCACTACTCTAAGCACCTCTCTCTCCTGACTCCAACACGCTATGTCATCAGCATATGCCATTATGTCTCCATCAAAATTTTGTATATCCGGCTTCATCTCACTGCTGGCCACATCCATATATGCTACAAACAAAATGTGAGATAAAACACTACCCTGCTTAACTCCAGTCTTGATATCAAACCACTCGTTATTCTCATAACGTATCCTCACATTACAATTATGAACACTATACATGCTTGTTCCATAAATCACCCTATATAATCTCTTCAGTACGTTCTACAACTTCTCCCTTGGTACCGAGTCAAAAGCCTTCCTCAAATCAATGAATGCAATATATATAGCTTTATTGTACTTCCACAATTTTTCTACTGGAATTCTTAGTGTAAACTTTAATTACGTTGTACTTCTGTTCTTCCTGTAGCCATACTTCTCCTATTCAAGTTTTCCTTCTATTTTTCCTCTCAATCTTCTTTCTAGTATTCTCTCTTATAATTTTACCATGTGGTCTATCAGGAATATACTCCAATAGTTTCCGCAATCTCCAGAGTTCCCTCATCCTTTTCTTTTCTTTCTGGCACTCGCCCTTCTCTGTAACACTTATTGATTTATTGGAGAATTCTTTCCTTTAACCTATCAGCGCCCTTCCTTATTAGTTACAGGGACACACCATCTTCTCACGGAGCCATTCTACCTTTCATCTTCCTCAGCGCTTCTTTACCTGTAGCAATCTATCCTTCGTAAGACTAAAAACTCTTTTTCTGTCCTATCCTCAACACTTTTTCTGCTTTTCATTAATGAATCCCTCTCTGGTAGTTCAGCTCCTATCCTCACCTATGCTGATAACTCCACCCTTCATTGCTCTTTTCTGTTTGAAAGGCGCATCTCCCATCAGCTAAGAGGTTAGGTGTTCTGAGGCGCCTTCAGTATTTCTTCAATCCACCCCAGTTGCTTGCTCTTTATAGGGGTGTACTAACATTTATTTCCTCATATACCTCCCCTCTTCTTCCTCCCCCTCATCCTGCTCTTTCACATTTAAAAGTTCACTGTAATATTCCGTCCACCTAGAATTTATGTTTACTAGTTCTACCTGCATTTCACCGTGTCCATCCTTTACACTTCTCACATTATTTTTTGTCCTTCTAAATGATTTTGCCAACTTAAAAACCTATTTGCCTCCTCTCCTCGATTCCTCTGTCACCACCATTCAAAGAATTGACATGTTACTAACGCATGAACTGCGAACTGGAATGGTCAGGAGGAAACAAAATTTTATCGTCATATTTCGGAGGGTATGAAAAGTGGACACCTGATACTCCCCCCCACCACTCACGCATACAGCTGACCGTGGATGACTCCATGATATTCGTATACCTGAGAGGGAGGACACTATTCTCTAGGATCGATGTGTCAGCTCCATTACCCTTACCAGTCGCAAGATCTCATCAGACCGTAATGAACCTATTCCATGGCAAGAAATGCAGAATCCTGCCTCATGTCAGAAGGGCCATATTTTGAAAACCTACAACGGGAAGCTGAAGCATCTGTGGTTATTATGTAGACAATACGTAAATAAACCTAACAAACCTTGGTTTAACACAGCTCATTCTCGCGATATCCGGGCAGGGATGCTGCCTTCAGGGATTGCCGTCGTTTTCAAACTCCAAAAACTCATGCGACTTATATTTCATCCCAAAATCGTGCAAAATCTATCCTTTGTAACACTAAAAACTCTTTTTCTGTCCTATCCTCAACACTTTTTCTGCTTTTAATTAATGACCTCCTCTCTGGTACCTCAGCTCCTATCCACACCTATTCTAATGACTCCACCCTTCATTACTCTTTTCTGTTTGAAAGTCGCCTCTTTCAGCAGCAGTTAATAGACACAAGGAGGGTAGCCTTGGAGTAACAGACCTCTGACCTATCTCTCATTTCAAATTGGGGCAGAGAAAACATGGTCGTATTCAATGCCTTAAAACTCAATTCCTACATCTCTTTACTCGACACAATCTCCCACATAACTATAATATCTTCTTCGAAAACACACAACTCAAACCTTCCTCTTTCTTTAATATTCTTGTTGCTTCTTTTTCTCGTGATCTTTCATGGAAAGATCACATTACCTCTCTTTTTAAACAAGCTTCTAAGAGGTTGACTGTTCTGAGGCGTCTTCAGAATTTCTTGAATCCACCCCCAGTTGTTTTCTCTTTATTGGAGTGTTGTTCGCCCCTGTTTGGAGTACGCCTCACATTTGGGTTGGTTCCACTTGTACTCTTTGAAAAGATGGAGTCTAGGGCTTTTCGTCTTATCAACTCTCCTGCTTTCACTAATTCTCATCAATCTCTTTCTGCCCTTCGAATTATTGCATCAGACTCTCTATACCATCAAAATTACAATTCAAACTGCTTTTCTGAACTCTCTCATCGCATACCTCTTCCATTGAGAAGAGCTCGTGCGACTTGCGACAGGTCTTTCTACGCATTCTCACCCTTTCTCTATCCAAATCTCTGACCCCAGACATAACAGCTATGCTCAATCTTACTCTATTGGTAAAGTCTGGAACACACTTCCTTCATCCATTTTCTCAACTTTCTTTCAAACGCCGTGTATCATGATATTTTGGCCTTTTTTTATCTGACCAGGTTCACGATTTTCTCCGTAACTCTGGTGTAAATTTGGTAGGCCTCTGGCTTTTGCCTACCATAGGTGAAATATATATATATATATATATATATATATATATATATATATATATATATATATATATATATATATATATATATATATATATATATATATATATATATATATATATATATATATATATATATATATATATATATATATATATATATATATATATATATATATATATATATATATATATATATATATATATATATATATATATATATATATATATATATATATATATATATATATATATATATATATATATATATATATATATATATATATATATATATATATATATATATATATATATATATATATATATATATATATATATATATATATATATATATATATATATATATATATATATATATATATATATATATATATATATATGCACAATCTTCCTTTTTCATTAACTTTTGCAACATTCGCGGTCTCTATACTAATTTCCACTTTGTCGAATACCACCTCTCTTCTTCTACTCCTCATCTCTTAACCGAAACTCAGGTGTTTGAGTGCTCTGACAGCAAGAAATACTCTGTTTCTTCTTACTGTCTCTATCCTAAATTTTCAGCAAAAGGCGGATGTTGCTCATACGTGCGCAACGATGTTGTTTGTTTTCGTGTCTCTAATTTGGAGTCTTCTGAATTCTCTACTTTATGGCATAAACTTTCTTGCAACTCTACAACTAAATTTATCTGTTCTGTCTACTTATCTCCTAACTCTACTGACTATCCAAAATTCTTTGACTATCTTAGCTCCAAAATGGAACCCATTCTTTCTTCTTCTCCTTTCTCTGAAATCATTATATAAGGTGATTTCAATGTTCACTGTTCACAATGCCTTTCATCTAGTTCTCATGATCCAGCTGGTGAACTCGCCTCCAAATTTTCTCTCCAGAATAACCTTGAGCAGTAGGTGCATCTCCATACCCGTATCCCTGACCGTCTTGGTAATGAACCCAACATACTTGGTCTTTTTCTAACTTCTTATCTTTCTCCTTACACTGTTAAACTTTTTCCTCCTATGGGTTCATCCGATCACCTTCTTATCTCTGTATCTTGTCCTGTTTCATCAAGTCTTTCGCAAGAACGGCCCCAGCCTTCGGCGAGGAAACGTTTTGGCATTTCAGGGCCACTAACTGGTCTGATTTTCCATGGAATGATTACTGTTTCCGTGTGAGGGGTCCTCGGAGTGTACAGAGCGCATAACCGAGGGGATTCTCTCTAGCATGAAGGCGTATATTACACATTCTTTCCCTTCTACTAAATCTAA
>SEYY01024089.1:0-25000 GCA_009176605.1 Armadillidium nasatum | reverse complement strand
AGAATTCAGATCCCAATTCTTTAAAGATATATGTTCTCAATGGAGAATAAAAGCACTTAACATTGTTGTCAGACACCCACAAAGCAACTCCCTGGTAGAGCGCGAAAATTTGAAAGTAGCTAACTTTCTTCGACATTTTGTTAACACCAACCACAACGATTGGAGCAAATATTTACCCTTCGCCTCAAATTTCTATAAACACCACCTTCAACTCTTCCATTGCCACAACCCCACATTTCCTCTTACATCATTATAATAAAAGACTACCTTGGCATTTACCAAATTACAAATCACCTTTCACCAACACAGACTCCACCAACCCCTCCTACCACCAACGACTACATTGATGAATTAGCTGAAAGAGCAACTGCAATCAGAGATATAGCTCGTCAACACCTATTAGACTCCACACAAAAACAAATAGCTACACAACACAAACAAGCTCTAATAAAAGACATACACATTGGTAACTATGTTTATATACTGGACACTAAGAAACCTCATCAATCCCCAAAGTTATTCCCAAAATGGACAGGTCCCTTTCTTGTAAAACGTCACATTCCTTTTAACAAACTCTTACTCCAATGTTTAGACACCTCCAAAGAATTTATTGTACACACAGACAACGTCAAAATCGCTCCCAATCCTCCTCCCACTATACTTCCACTACCATCTGCTCCAAATCAACCAAAACCTCAACCCCACCCTCACACCTCTTCACGTATCAATCCTCCACCAAGAGTTATCCTACTCCCACATCCCTTTCTCTATTCGCCCTTCTCCACACACATCACCTTACTCAACCAACACTACCTCCTCATAACCCACCGCAACAACCCGATCATTCCACCATACCCACTTCTCCTACTCACACTCCACATTCTAAAACTCTCCCTCGAACAACCCTTTTTCCACCCACTCTACCTCAACCAAACATCTCATTCTCATTTACCCACCCCTTCACCTACCTTGGATATATTCCCTTCACCACCACGTCTTTTGTCCCCACCACCTAAAACAACCACATCCCATTCTACCCCTCCTCCCCAGAATATAGCACCTGAAGTTCCTCCTCCATCCGACCAAGATACATCTCCACCCGCACCACCTGATTACAAACACCTTGATCCCAGTTACAAACCACCAATCACTTACCAACACATTCCTCAATCTTTTCCCATGACTTTACGCAGTCAGATGAAACAGCACCTAACTTCAACACCCAACACAAGGCCCACAGAAAAGCACACTTCCTCCTTCCGCTACATCTTCCTCACAATCACAAACCACTCCTTTCAAAACAATCACTTTGGGTAACAAAACTTGGGTTTTACCTTCTAAACAAAATATGCCTCGAGGTGCTGGTGAACCCCCATTCCCTCCACCCAGACCCCATGCCAGACTTCCACCTCCATCTTCTACTCCATCTCCTTTACCACCAAAAAAACGAACCATCCCACCCCTACCACCTCCTCCTTCCACTTCTCACCAAACAAATTTCCTCACAGGGGGGGAACACTTCATATACCAATATGAAGAACAAACATAAATAAATATCATCCAAATAATCACAAAGCACTTATTTACGTTACCATATTGCCCAATCAACAATTATAAATGATCTCAATTTTTAAATTTACCCCAATGGACTACAATTAATCCCATAAACATTTATTGGAACTAACAACTAGATTAACTTAATAGAAAATTGCAAAACCACCAAGTATGGCATCCAGAACATTACACAATTTTCGGAAATAGCCTTAACCACTACTATTTCTATTTTATTCCTTTTCATATACACTTTAAAGACAAAAGCTTTCTACTAAATTAAAAACTCAAAACAGAAGTTTAACCATAATACACTACCACAACCCGAACCAATCTCTTGAACTTCCTACTACTCCAGAAACTACCTAGGCAAAGCCAAACATCTAGCATTCATATTTTTTTTTTTTTTTTCACAACCCCCCGAGTTTCTATTAACTTTGTTAATAGTATTATCTTAAAATTATCTTAATTTTAAAATCAGTTAAAATAAAAACTGATTATTTTCTTAAACAAGATAGGAAATTTTGATTTTACAAAAAGTAGATAATACTCCAGATATTCAAAGAGCATAGGACGTACTGGAGGGGTAAGATATTTCTCTGATCTTAAGTTTTTTTTTTTTCATAATAAAACATTCGAATTATTTAAAATATTGGTTTAAAATCTTCATTGATATTACGAGGAAAATTTTAAAGAAGATTTTGTCAAACGATTTTCATTTTTTCTACTGTTATTGTCTTATTATTATTATTATTATTATTATTATTATTATTATTATTATTATTATTATTATTATTATTATTATTATTATTATTATTATTGTTATTATCATTATTATTATTATTATTATTATTATTTAGATCAACATGCTTATAGTCAAAACCATTATTATTTATATAAACCTAGTCTCTCTCTCTCTCTCTCTCTCTCTCTCTCTCTCTCTCTCTCTCTCTCTCTCTCTCTCTCTCTCTCTCTCTCTCTCTCTCTCTCTCTCTCTCTCTCTCTCTCTCTCTCTCTCTCTCTCTCTCTCTCTCTCTCTCTCTCTCTCTCTCTCTCTCTCTCTCTCTCTCTCTCTCTCTCTCTCTCTCTCTCTCTCTCTCTCTCTCTCTCTCTCTCTCTCTCTCTCTCTCTCTCTCTCTCTCTCTCTCTCTCTCTCTCTCTCTCTCTCTCTCTCTCTCTCTCTCTCTCTCTCTCTCTCTCTCTCTCTCTCTCTCTCTCTCTCTCTCTCTCTCTCTCTCTCTCTCTCTCTCTCTCTCTCTCTCTCTCTCTCTCTCTCTCTCTCTCTCTCTCTCTCTCTCTCTCTCTCTCTCTCTCTCTCTCTCTCTCTCTCTCTCTCTCTCTCTCTCTCTCTTTGACTTTTAATATTAGAATTTTAATTTTTTTTTTTTTTTTTATTTTTTTTTTTTTTTTAATTTTTGGTTTTTTAGATTTTTAGTCCTACTATAATTGATTCGCAATTCAGTTTGTATTTTACTGTTATATTATTATTATTTATTATTGTAGGATTATTTTGAATCTTATCTGATTCATTTATTATTGAATGTTTTTATTTAATATTTTTTTTTTGTATTCCTATATTTATTATTATCATAATCCTTAATTTCATTTGTGTTTTCCATATAATTAATGCTGTTCATAATTTCAGGTTCCCATCTCAGAGTTGTATTAAAATATTTTATAATAAGAAGACTATTATTTTATTTCAAAATATAAGTATATATATATATATATATATATATATATATATATATATATATATATATATATATATATATATATATATATATATATATATATATATATATATATATATATATATGTGTGTGTGTGTGTGTGTGTGTGTGTGTGTGTGTGTGTGTGTGTGTGTGTGTGTGTGTGTGTGTGTGTGTGTGTGAGTGTGTGCGTGATTTATTTACTTATTTTTTCTCTTTTATTTATTATTTATTTATCTTTTAATTATTATTTTTGTTTTTCTTATAGCCGATATAGTCGAAAAAGTTCATGTAATAAAAATCTGTTCAAGTTCGAGGTTTTAAACGCAGATTTAAACTGTTCTAAGGATAGTCTGTCAATCTATAATTGAGATGAAGTATAAACCGGTAAGAATAATATAATTTGGGATACCTTCCTACAAATGGTGGGACAATGAGATTATGAGAGCTTTAAGTAATGGAAACAGAGCTTATAAACTTTAGAATTCTTCTTCCTCAGTGAAAAATAATAATAGTTACAGTTTGGGGTCAAACTGCAAACGACTATTTAGACATTGAAAAAGGAAAATAACTATGAAGTAATATTGCCAGAGAAAATAAAATTAATCCTAAAAGGTTTTATAATTATGTGCAATAAAAAAATTTCTATTTAGGTATCAATTGAACCAATTTTGGACAATGATGGTAATTTAAAACCAAACAATGAAGATGTGACAAACATTTAATTAAAAAAAAATTCTCCATAGTTTTTTTCGAAAGAAAACCTATATAACATGCCTAATATGAAGATAAATGGATTTTTCATGTGGACAATATTTTAGATGCGTTTTTATAATAAGTTGCTTTCCATATTGATAAAATATTAATAAATAAGTCACTAGGACAAGACAATTTCTACCCGATGCATCTTAAAAATTTGAAAGATATTTTAGTAAAAACGAAGTTTTCCAACAGTCTTGTCAACAAGATTAGTACCACATGATCTCAAACTTAGTTAAGCAACTCCTATTTATAAAAAAGATCATAAGCTCCCAAATACCTTCAGACCAGTTAGCTTAACTTCTGTAGTTGGTAAAATGTTTGAAGAAATGCTAACTTTAATATTAGTTGCTCATCTTGAAGATTACGAATTGTCCAATAATTCTCAACACGGATTTAGAAGAAATAGATCATGACAAGAAATTTATTAATTTTTTTTAGTGAAGTTATTAACGATGTACTGTAGATAACCATAAATCTTTTGAGCTCATTTATTTAGATTTTCAAAAAGAATTTGACATCGTTTCCATCAATGATAACTGGAAAAACCTACAGCTAATAGAATTCAGGGGAATCTTTTAAATTGGATTATAAGTTGATTGTTGGATAGACGACAACGAGTAGTTATTAATGGCGAGTGCTCAGAAACATTCCTCAGAGACAAGAAAATTGAAAGGAAAATTAATACATTTTTAAAATACTAAATCTGACAACATTGATTATTGGCAATTCTTTTGATGTGATTTTAATGACGTAACACGTACCAATAGAAACAAGCTTTCTCATAAATGATTTCAGAATTACTTTTTATAGTACGTAAATGAAAAGTCGAATAATCTTTCATATGAAATAATGATCAGCAACAACACCGAATATTTCGAGAAAAAATTGGTTTTTTACATTTTAATTAAAATAAATTTGTCCCTGAAGTTTGATTCCCTAATCAACTTCAACTTTTTTACCTTATTATTGGTGACCTTGAAATTATGAAATCGTGCTCTAAATAATGAAATCAGTTAAGAAATGTTAGATATAAATATAAAAAGTATAACGATAATAACTATAACGTTTATTTCTTAGAACAGATCTGTTCAAAGAGAATGAATTCATCTTCCACACTAAATAAGAAATACTGCAGAAACAATATTTAACAGAATTAATACAACTGTAATGTCTGCTGTTTAGAGCAATTTTGCTCTAAGAGACTAAGACAACGAACTCACCTGTTTCATTAATTAAATCGAATAATCCACTGATAACATTTAATAGACTAACAACAAAGTCGACATTATCTGCTTTGAACATTTCTGTTTAGAGAAGTAATCTCATCAATCACATTTGAACATATTTGTTTAAGAACATAATCTCATATAAAGCACCCAAAATTAAAGTAATTTCAAAACAACACATAAAGACATTTAACAGTCGAATTCACTGATGTGAACAGTTTTGTACAAAGACAGTAGACTTATCCATTGCATTAAATAAGTCAAATAATAAAAGGAAACTAATAACTTACAACAAGTTGACATATACTGCCATGAATATATATCTTGATTAACGAAACAATCTCATCTATCACATTTACTGATTTGAGCATATCTGTTTAAAGAAATAATCTTATCTATCATATTCAATATAAAAATAGTTCCAAATCAACACTTAAAGATATTAAGCAGTCTGAAACACAATCTCTTTATCTATTTTTCCAACTTCCACTGACTTGAGCATATTTCAGTGCTTTGTATTGAGGTAGGAACCGACCGGGACCCCGGCCCCGGATAAAAATCATAGAAACCGGGGTTTGCCTGCCGGGGTTGAAAAGGCAAATTTTACTTAAGGAGTTCAGTTTCGAAAAAAAATTAATTTTCAGCCGATTTTCCTGAAATTTTCACTGTATGTAGCTTTTTTCCCTGTAAAAAAAAAGTCCAAATCTAGCGTTTTTCTGAGTCTATAACTGTTAAAAATTTTTTTTGGAAATTTGACCCTTTTTCAAATGAATGACGAAGCCAAACCACTTTTTGGAATGATCTGCAATTTGGATTGTATATTCAAAGTTCTATGCTCTGCAAAAGCTTCTAACAGACTTTTGTTCCCAGATTTCTAAAAATAAAAATGTTATGAGCCTAAAACTGACCATCTATCGAAATTTTTTTTTCTTTTTAAATTAACTTTTTCGGAATTTTTTTTTTTTTTTTAAACTACAACTATAACATTTCTTATTTTTGGTGGGTATATAGAAGAAGGATGGGGCTACAAATTTTTCTCTATATTATTCGATGCAATTCGTTGATTTTGAGATATAGCCTCTCAAAAAAAAATCCATTTTTGACCAAATTTCAAAAATTTCCAAAGTTTGAGAGGCTATATCTAGTTTCAAACAAAAGGCATTTAATAATGCATTCATAAAAGTTGCTGCCCTGTTCCTCCTCTAAACAATATCAAAAAATAAAAAAAATTAGTAGGTTTTTTTTTTTTATTACAATTTTTTTCTCCGGAACTGTACGATTTTTGCAATTTTTTTTCAAGTGCTTATCACTTTTTTTCTAGACGTGATATCAAAAATCTGTTCACACTAATGCAAAAAATTGGGGCTAAGGTTATTCAGTTAAGTTTTCAGCTCAGGTGGACCAGTGGTTTGACCCCGCTATTCATTTTTCTTTCAACTTTGGGTCCAAATAACTTTCAAACCGTTATAGATTCAGAAAAATGTTCGAAATCAACCCAGAACTTCGGGAAAAAGCGCATATACCCTGAAAATTTCAGCTCAATCAGTCAAATAATAAAATACAAATTTCAAACAAAATATAAGAAATTAAGATTTGTTCTTGTTTTCTCAATATTTACTTTTTCTTTTCTGTTTCTTTGGAAAGCTCCTTTTCTGCTAGTGTATATACGATATATATATATATATATATATATATATATATATATATATATATATATATATATATATATATATATATATATATATATATATATATATATATATATATATATATATATATATATATTATATTATTATATTATATTATTTTATTATTATTTATTATTATTATTATTATTATTATTATTATTATTATTATTATTATTATTATTATTATTATTATTATTATTATTATTATTATTATTATTATTATTATTATTATTTTTATCAATAATATTATTATTATTATTATTATTATTATTATTATTATTATTATTATTATTATTATTATTATTATTATTATTATTATTTTAATCGCACTTGGCAAAGAGGTGTCAGTACTTGCAAATTTCGAAAGAAAATAAAATATTCTTGCCTCTTTACTGAACGAACAAAATATGTAATTTGGTTAAAAAAAAATTTCTATGGGCACCCTGAGATCATCTTCTATTTTCCTGATTGGAGATGTTACATTTAGCTATTTCGAGTCTATCCTGAGACATTATTGTAAAGTACACCCATATTGCCGAAGCTGATCTTTTAGCCATATTGACTGAAAGTATAAACAAAATAATAATTTTGAAATAATGTAGCTAAATGATACAAGTTTGAAACATATCAATAAAATAGCAATAATATTTATAAATACAGGCTATATTGATAATTTTATTTTTTACATTTTTTGAAATTTTACTTTAGGGTCTTAATTACGTAAACCTGTTGAATCACTATTATGAATCACAAAAAAAAAAAAAAAAAAAAAATTTATTTTTGTACCTTTTTAAAAACTTTTATTATACAAAATCTGCAATTTTCTGAACATTTTTTTCGGAGAAATTTAATTTAAGTGAATGTTGGCTATTCTACTCCTTCCTTATAATTAAATAAACCTTAATTAAATTTATATCTAATTTTTTAACAAAAAATTTCAGTGCTTTTGACCTCTTTACAAATTTTAGGTAACCCCGGCCCCGGCCCCGGCAAAATTCCAGCCCCGGTCGGTCCCTATATTGGGGCATGTCGGTTTTTAATTTAAACCTGATTTTGACTATGCATCTTAATATTGGTTGAAATTAGGTCTTTGCCCTCTGCCCACAAGGGATTATATATATATTGTTGGGATTTCTGTGGCGCTGAAACTCCTGAAAACGCTTTATGCAGATAAGTTGCTGCCAAGAATAAACCTAATTCTATTACTTTAACCTACAATTAATAAAAAGAAATTAAACTCGCCATTTAAAATATTCTGCAACTTGTTAAAATGAAATGGGATTTACTTTGTTTCCAAGAATTAATAACTTGGATATTTGGCTTGTTTGTATAAGCTCATAAATAAATTTTTAAAGTAGTAAATTAGGTAAATTTTAGCCTAGTAGGAACATAACCAACCCAAACAAGCAAGAACTCTCAAAACTCTGCTAAAAAAAACTAAGGCCCATTTAAACAGTAAGTCCAGTCAAACATTCAATTCAAGTTAAAGGTAATACACTAACTCAACCCTAGAATAATCAAAAGGTCAATTTTAATTCAAATAGTAAAACAAAAGTTATCAGAGTTGAGTAGGTCACGTTGGGCCCTAACTCCTCTTACAAAGCTCTATAAAGATTCCTACCCTAAGGGTTAAAGGTATATATTATTACCATATGGCTATAAGTAATTTGTTAAACAGTAAATGGGGAAATACTCATCTTTTCGCCGACTTCTTCAGGTTTTGATGAGTATTTTTAGTTAAACGCTTTAATTTTTACACATAATTGTAAAAGTGACTTACATTCGCAACGGCAAAAAGCTAAGTCCTTTTATGTTTTGAAGAGAATTCACACGAGCATAAAAACATGTAAATGTCGCCGTTCTACAAAAGATTTTTTAAGTTTAGGGCGCAATTTGATACTTTAAAGTCATTTCATCTATTAATTTAATATAAAATATTTAATTAAATCTAAAATATAATAATTTTCTAATAACCTCCCACAACAAGAATTTAAATTTAAATTTAAATTAAACAAGAATCAAAATTTTAGATCAATAAAGTTAAAATCAATCTAGCATTAGCATATTTTCTACCATGCAAAGCCTACAATATTAAATTTAAATCTAATCTTTACAATGCTAAAATAAGCCTACGAATACCTTAAAATTAAATACTGCAAACTAACTTAAAGCTAAAGGAGATAGTCAATTCATAATCATCCAGTTCCTCCTTCAGGAATTTTAAGATATGTTATAAGCATTTGTTTAAGATGTATTTCCCTCAATAATGTAATATTTAAAACAAAAATCAAAATGAGGAAACTTAGAAATTCTACAATGACGGTGGAAAGCATGTTCATCATACACAAAATTAACATGTTCAAAAAATGATAAAATATACTTGGCATTATATTCAATTTTCAAAAATTCAATTTTAAAATAGGCAACGAGCCTGTAACATATCAAACAAAGCAAGGCACACTTGTAATGAATAATATCCACTACTTCAGCAAACCAAAATTTAAAAATATAAAAAGTCACTTGGATAAATTCATTATGATCAGAAAATTTTGCTGGCAAAATTTTAAAGTAATAAAGCAAGAGGAGAGGACCAGCCTCGCAATAAAAGTTAAATTTACTAGGTAATTGTGTAGTATAAAGTAAATTAGCAATTTCCCAAATGGGCAACATATTTTGATCAATTTCAAAGCAAACCATATTAATAAATCTTTCAATTTTGAAAGGAGATAAAGGTTGTAACACATTTACCTTCATAAAAGCATTTAATTCAATAAAATCTTTAAAATCATGCAAATCAAGCAATGAGTTAATACTTTGTCCCAGTTTCAAATTATCAAAGCTCATTTTTAAACCAAATTGTTCAAATTTAATATCAAAAGCGCCAAGAAAGACAGATTTTTCTCTGGGAGAAACTAAATCAAGTAAATCAGAACAAGCATCATGCCGAGAACTCAAATTTATATGAAGTTCTGCAATTTTTACAGCTGTGCTCATATCTAGTATCTAAAGGCATTAGTTCTGGTACTTTATCAACATTATGATCAAATTTACAGTTCAAGCTACTATGAACATCACTATCTACAATTTCACTTATCAAAATGTGAGTTTCTTTGGTATTTACCAACAAATCTAAATTAAGAATCGGCCTAACACTGTTGTTAGAAGTAGCACATTCAGGGTGATTGGTAATAGGTGGGACAGAGACTTCGCTATTAGGGGAGGTGCTGCTAGATTTAGTTAAATTCTCCGTAATAATGGCAATTTTTTCTTCAATATCAATTACAAAATCTAAAGCATTATCACGCTCACTTTCATAAAAATTATCTAAAGATACAAATTTTATTATGTTTGATAGAATAGCTTTATATACCTTTTCATATAATCTAATGCAATTTTTAATTTCTTCTAATTTCTTTAAAATAAATGAATAACAGGGACTATTTTTAATTTTTGTATAATTAACCTCAATATACAGTTTCATATCTTCTCGTTCAATAACAAGAAGGCGATTTAATGATCGGCATTCATCAAACTTTGCCATTTCAAAATTAATAAGCAATTTAATTTGTTAAACAGTAAAATTTAAGGTTAATGAGCAATATAATTCGTCAAATAGTAAAATTGAAATTAATAAGTAATTTAATTTATTAAACAGTAAAATTTAAAATTATTAAGCCTTTATCCAAATATTAATTCTTGGAAAGCTGTTGGGATTTCTAGTTAAACGCTTTTTTAGCTAAAGGCGTATTTTAATACTTTAAAATCATTTTATTTATTAATTTAATATAAAATATTTAATTAAATCTAAAATATAAGGATTTTCTAATAATATTAAAGAATATAGAGTTGACTGACTATTTTTATTTTTAATTTCTAGTTCAATAACTGATGTTATTTATTCTTTGAAGCATTATTTTACCACTGAAATATAATATTAACGTTATTTCCTAACAATCTATTAGAGAAAATAAAAACGAAAACAAAATCGTAATATGAACATAACAAGATATATATATATATATATATATATATATATATATATATATATATATATATATATATATATATATATATATATATATATATATATATATATATATATATATATATATATATATATATATATATATATATATATATATATATAATTTTCCTACATAATTAATAACAGAGACGGCCTTGTGCGCATATTAAATAACTTCTATAAATAATGTGTGCATTTTGAGTTATTTTAAATTTTTTTTTTGTATTGATTTTGGGAGGCAAACTCTTTCTTTCTTCTTTGAAGGAGGGACACATTTCAATTTACAACCGAAAATTAATGAAATATATTGCCTTGGAAAATCGGAACACGGTAATAACATATTTTGCCATTTGCTCACTCACACTACAATCGATTTGCGAGGAAATGGAAGCCATAAATGAATAGTTTTTGAAAGGAGAAGATATATATATATATATATATATATATATATATATATATATATATATATATATATATATATATATATATATATATATATATTATATATATATATATATATATATATATATATATATATATATATGCAGATATTAATTTTCGTTAAGTGTGGATGAGGATGCTGAATTTTCAAAAATGCAGATGCGGATGTTGAATTTTCGAAAGTGCGGATGCGGATGCGGATGTCAATTTTGATGAGGACTCGAATGCGTATGCCATCGTATATATATATATATATATATATATATATATATATATATATATATATATATAATATATATATATATATATATATATATATATATATATATATATAATATATATATATATATATATATATATATATATATATATATATATATATATATATATATATATATATATATATATATATATATATATATATATATATATATATATATATATATATATATATATATATATATATATATATATATATATATATATATATATATATATATTTAATTACTCTAATTTAATTTTAATTCTAACTTAAGTGGTAAAGAATAAAGGCCTGAATAACTACTAAATTAAAATAAAAAAATTAAAGTTAAATTGAAAACAAAATTGAATTTAAATAAAATAAAAATTAAATTTTTTTTTTTATTTTTATATTTATTTATATTAAATTAAATTAAATAAATATTAAATAATATATATATATATATATATATATATATATATATATATATATATATATATATATATATATATATATATATATATATATATATATATATATATATATATATATATATGTATATATAAGTGGTTATGTGTTGGACATATTTTGGCGTAATCATAATTATGGTTCAAGAGGCTGGGAAACCTCTTAACCAGTATTTCTCCTTCCCAAGTACGGTTGCAAGGATATTAATAATTTCTGCAGCCGACACCACCCTGCTTCATGCGAGATATGGTGCTGGAGTATATATATATATATATATATATATATATATATATATATATATATATATATATATATATATATATATATATATATATATATAATATATATATATATATATATATATATATATATATATATATATATATATATATATATATATATATATATATATATATATATATATATATATATATATATATATATATATATATATATATATATATATATATATATATATATATATATATATATATATATATATATATATATATATATATATATATATATATATTAATATATATATATATATATATATATATATATATATATATATATATATATATATATATATATATATATATATATATATATATATATATATATATATATATATATATATATATATATATATATATATATATATATATATATATATATATATATATTATATATATATATATATATATATATATATATTATATATATATATATATATATATATATATATATATATATATATATATATATATATATATATATATATATATATATATATATATATATATATATATATATATATATATATATATTTTTTTTTTTTTGAGATAGCTTCTTTCCTATTGAACCTTAATCTAATTAGAAATTTAATATACTGTGAACATTTAAAACCATATCTCGGTCCGTCTTCAGCACAAACTAAATTTTACAAATTTCTATTTTAAAATACAATCAAAATATAAATTCATTAACTATATATAAGATATTTAAAATAATAATAATTGAAATAAAATAATAAAAAAATAAAACAATAGTATTAATTATAAATAACATTAATAAAAATAAAAAGGCTGGATTATTTTCGTAAAAAGGACTTCATTATTGAGTGAAAAGAACAATAGAAGAAGCTTCATCATTTAAAGGTAGGCAAACTTCAAAATCCTACGATCAAGAAGGGGAGAAACTTGCTAAGGAACAGAGAAATTAGATGAAGGAGAGGGTCCAATCTTTTTTTTTTTGACCAATTGAGCTCAAATTTTCCAGTTATATGCATTTTTTTCCCGAATTCTAAATTGATTTTGATGGTTTTTCTGAGTCTATAACAGTTAGAAAGTTATTTGCTCCCAAAGTTGAAAAAAATTAGGTGGGGTCAAACCGGTCAAAATGAACTGAAAATTTAACTGAACAATCTTAGCCATAATTTCTTGCATTAGTGGGAACAGATTTTTGATATTACATCTAGAAAAAAAGTTATAAGCACTTGAATTTTTTCTTGAAATTATTTTTGCAAAAAACGTAGCTTTTCGGAGAAAAAAATTATTTAAAAAAAAACTCTACCCACTAATTTTTATTTTTATTTTTGAATATTGTTTAGAGGAGAGACAGGGCACAACTTTTATTGTGCATTATTAAATGTTATTTGTTTGAAAAAAGATATAGCCTCTCAAACTTTTAGAATTTTTGAAAATTGGTTAAAAATGAACTTTTTTTGAAGAACTATATTTCGGAACAAGCGAATCAAATCGAATAAAGTAAACAAAGGAATTTGTAGTCCCATCCCTCCTCTATGCACGATAAATATAAAAAAATGCTAATTTTGATGAGGATGCTCCGCGGATGCAGATGCCTATATATACTATATATATATATATATATATATATATATATATATATATATATATATATATATATATTATATATATATATATATATATATATATATATATATATATATATATATAATATATATATATATATATATATATATATATATATATATATATATATATATATATATATTATATATATATATATATATATATATATATATAATATATATATATATATATATATATATATATATATATATATATATATATATATATATATATATATATATATATATATATATATATATAATATATATATATATATATATATATATATATTATATATATATATATATATATATAATATATATATATATATATATATATATATATATATATATATATATATATATATTATATATATATATATTTATATATTATATATATATTTATAATATATATATATATATATATATATAAAATATATATAATAAATAAAAAAAAAAATAAAATTTTTATATAATATATATATATATATATATATATATATATATATATATATATATATATATATATATATATATATATATATATATATATATATATATATATATATATATATATATATATATATATATATATATATATATATATATATATATATATTCGAAAGTGCGGACGGGGATGTGGATGTTGAATTTTCGCAAGTGGGGATGCGGATGAGGATGAGGATGTGGATGCTAATTTTGATGATGCTTCGCATGATGATTGCATACTAATATATATATATATATATATATATATATATATATATATATATATATATATATATATATATATAATATATATATATATATATATATATATATATATATATATATATATTACTGATGCATCGGATGTCATATTTTCCAATTTGCGGATGCGGATGCGGATGTTGAATTTTGGAGAAGTGAGGATGCGGATGTGGATTTTGAATTTTCGAAAAGTTCGGATGAGGATGCGGATGCGGATGTTAATTTTGATGAGGATGCGGATGCGGATGCGGATTTATTATATATATATATATATATATATATATATATATATATATATATATATATATATATATATATATATATATATATATATATATATATATATATATATATATATATATATATATATATATATATATATATATATATATATCACTATCACCTTTCCCACTTTCGTGAGGTGGTGCCCGCCACAATTCCCTTACAAACATAACTATTCTTACCTTTCAACGCTTTCACCATCTCCCTCCATCTCTGTCTCCACAAATCTTCTACCCTCGTCTAAACTCAAATTCCTTCCATCAAAATCACTCTCACTCCATCCATCCATCTCCACTTCGGCCATCCCCTCCCCCTACCCTTCCCCTATCTACATCAGATCTACGTACCTTGCCAACCATTCTGTTCTCTTTCATTCTTCACATATGTCCAAACCATTTTAGCACATCCTCCTCCTCTCTATCAATAACATCCTTCTTCCATTTACACATCTCCCTTACTCTTTCATTTCTAATCCTATCAATCCTTCTCAATTTATATATCGCTCTCAAATCTTTCATCTCAAAGACATTGAAACTTTTTCTCGACCGAGCACTTATCGTCTATGTTTCACACACATACAATACAGAAGGTGAACACATACATTCAAACATTCTTATCTTTATTTCTTTCGAAATTTTTCTTTTCTTCCATACTTTTCTTAGGCCCCCAATACTTTCATTCCTTCTACCACTCTGTTCTTTATTCCTTTTTCCGTCCCCACCCTTACCTTCCACCCAACATTAC
This sequence comes from Armadillidium nasatum, assembly GCA_009176605.1. Lineage (NCBI taxonomy): Eukaryota > Metazoa > Arthropoda > Malacostraca > Isopoda > Armadillidiidae > Armadillidium > Armadillidium nasatum. Next base: position 9,217 of record SEYY01024089.1, on the reverse strand, counting down.
TAGATATTTGAATTCATTCACCTCCTCAAGTTTCCATTCTCACACTTCTACAAACCAATTCCTCCCTCCACATTTCCTCATCCCCACCTCCAATCCTCATAACTTTATTCTTCGCTGGATTGAATTTCAATCTCGTGTTTGCACATTTCCCTTCAAACTCTCTCACAAGTATTCTCATCTTTTCTCCAGATTCTGCCACCAACACATGCCGCATCATCTGCAAAAAGTAAAACAATTCACTTCACATTCACCCTCCATATTTCTCAACGTAATACTCTTCCCTTCTCTCTCCATTTTTCTAAGTAAACCATTCATCAATAGATTAAATAACATGGAGATATTACAAACCCCTGTCTCAATCCCACTCCTATGCTAAACCAATCCGATAGTTCTCTCTTCACCCTCACTCTTGATCTACAATTCGCATACATATATATATATATATATATATATATATATATATATATATATATATATATATATATATATATATATATATATATATATATATATATATATATATATATATATATATATATATATATATATATATAAATATTAGTGATGGATCGGATGTCATATTTTCTAATTTGCGAATGCGGATGCGGATGCGGATGTCGAATTTTGGAGAAGTGCGGATGCGGATGCGGATGTTGAATTTTCGGATGCGGATGCGGATGCGGATGCGGATGCCATCACTGATATATATATATATATATATATATATATATATATATATATATATATATATATATATATATATATATATATATATATATATATATATATATATATATATATATATATATATATATATATATATATATATATATATATATATATATATATATATATATATATATATATATATATATATATATATATATATATATATATATATATATATATATATATATATATATATATATATATATATATATATATATATATATATATAATATATATATATATATATATATATATATATATATATATATATATATATATATATATATATATATATATATATATATATATATATATATATATATATATATATATATATATATATATATATATTCTCTCAAAAGAAACTACCATGGAGGTTTTTTTTGAATGTTCATTTATCATTTCAGTGGTAATATTATAATGGGTACTTTGGTTTTTCATTTGTGATGTTATTTCTGTTGTGAGGGTTCTGTACTCTCTTAACATACTTCTTTTATTTTATTTAGTCGTTGGTTTCATGAATTAGACTGGTTTCTGGATTATGGCATTTTAATTTATTTTGTTTTTATTAGCACTTAGATGGGAATCTATTTAGACAATGAAATATGCTAAGTGTGGTTTTTTTATTTGTAATTTGTGTATTTTTGGGCTCCCTTGGCTGAATTATCGTCCTTGAGATCACTATCACTATGCTATTTGGTCAGATGTTGGGTCTAGTTTTGTGTTTCATGTTTGGCTTGGGTATGAGTATGGTGATAAGGGTTATTGGTTTGATACTACTGTAAGTGGGTATGATTGGCCTGGTGTGTGTATAATATATATATATATATATATAATATATATATATATATATATATATATATATATATATATATATATATATATATATATATATATATATATATCTTTTTTTTATGTCTCCTCTGGTGGGCAAAGGCCAAAGGCCTACCAGTATCCACCAGAGTTGGGGAGCATTCGAAATCGGGTCGCTAATGGCCGACGTGACCAGATACACGGCGTTTAAAAGTGTGCAAGTCAAAGGAAGTTGGGAAAACCGATAAAGGGAGTGGGTTCCAGACTTTACCAGTAGAGTACATGTAAGAGTGAGCATAGCGGTTAAGTCTGGTGTCGAGAAAGGATGAGACTGTGTAGAAAGTCGTGTCGCACGAGCCCTTCTCAATGGAGGAGGTATGCAACGTGAAAGTTCAAAAGAACAATATCCGTTGTAATAGCGATAGTATAGAGAGAGTGACGTAACAATTCGACGGGAATAAAGAGATTGGAGAGAGTTAGTAAGAGCGGGAGAGTTGATAAGACGAAAAGCCCTAGACTCCACCTTTTCCAGAAGAGCTGTATGTGTGGAACCACCCCAGATATGCGAGGCGTACTCCATACAGGGGCGAACAACACCCCTATACAGAGCAAGCAACTGGGGTGGCGTAAAGAAACTACGAAGGGGCCTCAGAACACCCAACCTCTTAGAAGCTTGTTTAGAGAGAGAAGTAATGTAATCTTTCTAAGAAAGATTACGAGAAAAAGAAACACCGAGAATATTGAGAACAGATGAAGATTTGAGTTGAGTGTTTTCGAAGATGTCATAGTTGTGTGGAAGATTGTGTCGAGTAGAAAGATAGAGGAATTGAGTTTTTGAGGCATTGAAAACAACCATGTTTTCTCTGCCCCAATTTGAAATACGAGAAAGATCAGAGGTCAGTGGCTCCAAGGCCACCCTTCTTCAATCTATCAACTGTTGTTGGGAGGGACGTCTTTGAAATTGAAAGGAATAATGAAGGATGGAGTCATCGCCATAGGAGTGTATAGGAGACGAAGTAATAGAGAGAAGATCATTGACGAAAATTAGAAAAAGAGTTGGGGATAGGACAGATCCTTGAGGAGTTCCACTATTTATAGATTTAAAGGATGAACGGTGGCCGTCTAAAACAGCTGCTATAGAACGGCCAGAAAGGAAATTAGAGAGAAGGTCACAGAGAGAAGGATAGATTCCGAAAGAGGGAAGTTTGGAAATCAAAGATTTGTGCCAGACTCTATCGAAAGTTTTCGATATGTCTAGCGCTACAGCGAAAGACTCACCAAAACCCCGGAGAGCGGAGGACCAATATGTCCAAACATTCCTGAAATGGAAAACTGAAGCTTCAGGTTTTCCTGCAGGTATTACCGATATTGATGATCCTGAATTTGATAGGTTCATTGAAGCGTTTTTCGAAAAGGAAGGTGTCAGACTGGATAAAGACCAAATTAAAAACAATCCAGGACTCCGATACATCGCTAAACTCTGTCTCAATTCCCTTTGGGGTAAAATGGCAGAACGATCTCCAAACATAGAAGATATCATCTGCCATACTGATGCTGAAGTTTGGGAGTTATTTCAAGCAGGTTGAACTTGAAGTAAGGAATATTGAGGTAGCTGGAGCCGAAACATATTGTCACTGTACGCAACACAGCGTATGCGGATAATTCTTCTAAAGCTACAAATCTCGCAGTTGCTTCATTCACCACTGCTCATGCCAGGGTAAAACTCTACAGACTTCTGGAAGCTGTTGGTCATAGAGTACTGTATTGCGACACGGACAGCTGTGTCTTTGTGGCAAAGGAAGGCGAGCATGTACCGGAGACAGGCCGTTTTCTAGGAGATTTAACTGATGAGTTTGAAGCAGGATCCACAGGCGATAGTTTCGTATGTACAGGTCCTAAATCTTATGCTGTGAGGGTAATAAAATCTAACGGGGATGTTAGTCATATTTTAAAAGCTAAAGGTTTAACACTAAATAAAACAACTTCGGGGATAATTAATTTTGAAGCCATGTTAAAGTTTGTATTAGATAAAATTGATAAAGATTCTAATGAAGAAGAAAGGGAATTGGGTTATGGGCGACGACCAATATTATGAAGGGCTTAAGGATAGGGATGTGACAGCTATAGCAATAGAACCAAATGAGAAACCCTCAAGGTGAACAAACCTTTACATAATGTAGCACACAATAAAGATGTTTCCACTAACCCTAATGTAAATACCACCCGTACATATTTAGAATATAAAGTTCATTCAACAATATTTAAGGCCGATAAAAAAGGTGGGGTATCAATAACGAAAGGGAAGAAAAAATTAAGAATGACATCTACCAAACGAGCTTTAATTAAAAATACTGCTCGCACCATCCCCTTTGGGTATAGAGGTCCCCTCCCTCCCCTATAATCATGTCGCTTGCTTACTTTATATAAATAAATAAATGATACTATTTTGATTATTAAGGTTTATGTTATGTAATTATTATTATTATTATATATATATATATATATATATATATATATATATATATATATATATATATATATATATATATATATATATATATATATATATATATAATGTATTATATTAATAAAATGTTATGATGTATATTATCTTAATAAAATGTATTAATGTATATATTAATAAAAATGTAATGTATATACTGTATGTTTTATTAATTAATTAATAAAAAAAAAAAATTTTTTCCTACAAACCCATTTTTTATTTGTACTTTTTTTTTAAAAATTAATAAGAATGACGTAATAAAAAATATAAAATGAAAAATAAAAAATAATAATAATAATAAAAAATAATAATAATAATAATAATAATAATAATAATAATAATAATAATAATAATAATAATAATAATAATAATAATAATAATAATAATAATAATAATAATAACAATAAGACCCGCAGAGGTTTTCCATAGGGCGAGCCCTATTCGATCTGACATTTTAACAAGCAGAAACCCGGCGCGCGCGCGAGCGAACCCTGGCGGCTTCCCGACGGACCCAGGTTGGAGGGTGGGTATCCTGAGTGAAGGATGGCTTTAGTTCATGTATATAATAATAATAATAATAATAATAATAATAATAATAATTTTCTAAGAGGGGGTGAGGAGTGATCCCCCATGGGGTGCAGCCTGTTTTAAAACGAATTCAATAATTATTATTCCATAATAATTTTATTAATTAATTAATTAATAACTATTATTTTTTTCGGGGAGGTACCCTGGGGTCTTATAACACCTTAAAATACCCTCTGGGGGACCTTAAACAATTCCTGGGACCTTATAAACACCTTAAAATACCATGGGGCTACGCCCCAGGGTCAAGGGACCCCATTCTGGGGGCCCCTGGGGCGCCTGGAACCCCTGGGACCCACTCTGGGGCCCTACCAGGTTGAGCGACAATATGTTTACGCAACTACTTATATATATATATATATATATATATATATATATATATATATATATATATATATATATATATATATATATATATATATATATATATATATATATATATATATATATATATATATATATATATATATATATATTAAAAAAATTAGAAACAATCTTCATCTTTGCAAATTGACAATTAAATTGCAAATCATGACTAGCTACAAATTGAAATTAAAGGGTCTATGTATAAAATGATGGATTAGCTTAAAAGGAAGCTGCCGGGAAGAATAATTTTTAAAAAATTTATTTTTAAAAAATTTGGGATCTACATTAAAAAAAATTAGAGATGAAATGCATGACTCACAAACATTTGTCTACTAGGACTTATCCTTCGAATCCTGAACCCGTTAGTATAGAAATACTAAAATTGTGATTTATAAATAGAATATTTTTAAAATGACCTTTTTTATGATTAGTATCTTAGAAGAACAAGCTTACATCGGCAAATTTCTGGAAATGATTTTACTTGATGCACGTTCCTATTTTTTTTACAACACGTTCTTATTTTGTCGATTTCTTAAACTTTTTTCATATTTTATGCATTTTCTACATTTCCTTCATATTTTTCCTTCCTTAGGACATATTTCCAATATATTCTATAAATTCCGTTAAAGTCCAAAGGTATCTTCCTACTCTAAAAGGCCATTTGTTTCATTTGGAATATTAAAGAATTTAGGAGGTGACAGTATGGACTATCTCAAGTAAAAATGTTCTCATAAACATGTGTTCAAATTTCAATAGGTGTGGGGATACAGTCGAATTAGTTTAGGGCTCCCTTGTTCTTGCACTGCAACATAACTGTTATTGTTACAATGTTAAATTTTACCACCAATTCATTCCGCTGTATTCGTTTATTACGTTCTATATTATAAAATTCACAATGTAACTTAATTGTGAATTTTCCCTCATGTTGTGAAATTAACTAATGTGGCCTAAGACTGCAGTTGTAAGCTGACTTTCTTTGTGATTACACGTGCATATAACAATGCCGTATGACTTTATACACGCTGAGTATGCCGACATGGTATATGTTTACGGTTTTTTTTAATTGGAAGGCTATTACTATTTGAAGGGAATACCGTAGAAGGTTCCCAACCCACAAAGGGCCAGATTCAATAGTGTTTACTTGAGTCTACAACAAACTGCATGAAACAGGCACATTTCCCAGCAGACATATTTTCTCTAAACGTGCCGATGAACAAAATGTGGATGAAGTAAAAATCATTCTTCGGTCGGTAGAACAAGTAGAGAAAGCATTTTACATTAAGCGCGACCTATTTCGAGAAGTATCGGTGTTCTCCGTACAAGAATATGGGGAACATTACTTTGGTATGGCTTGCATCCTTTTCATCTAGAGAGGGTGCAACACCTTCAAGCAGGAGAAGAAGCAAAATAATTGTAATTTTGTCGATGGATAGTTGCTGATGATGGGACTAAAACCATTTATATTGTTCACCGATGAAGCTACTTTCACTCGTTACGGCATCAGCAACATTCATAATTCACATAGGTGGCCATACAAAAATTCACATGCCATTATGGAATCAAATTTTTAGCATCACTTTTTTGTTAATATATGATGTGGTGTGATCGAATATTGGGCCTATTGTCTTAAATAATCGTCTCACAGGGTCAATGTATCTAAACTTTTATAAAACGAATTATCACTACTATTGGATGATGTTTCTTTTGCTACAAGGTTGCATATATTCTTCCAGCAAGACGTGGTTTCAGCACATTCTACTCATCGGGTGACACAACATCTAAATGAAATATTCCCCGAACGACGGATCGGCCGCAGTGGTCACGTTCATTGGCCATCAAGGTCCCAGACCTTACACCTTTAGATTATTGTCTATGGGAATGAATGAAAACTGAAGTGTACAAAAGAGAGGAATTGATAGCTCGCATTGTGCATATTATGCCATCATAAAAGAAGATCACGAAACAATACGTAGAGCTACACGTTCAATTGGCAGGAGAGTTGTTAAGTGTATTGAATCCTGTGGTGGAATATTTGAATATTTACTATGAACAGAGGCAATGTAGCATTATCGTGTATTATCTTTCATTTATATATATATATATATATTATATATATATATATATATATATATATATATATATATATATTATATATATATATATATATATATATATATATATATATATATATGCGTGTGTGTGTATGTGTGTGTGTGTGTGTTCGCGGGAATATTCAAATAAAAGAACTAGAGTAAACAAGCTTGCAACTGGAATAATCTGAAATTGTCTCGAAGAAAGAAATATTGACTGGCAGACAATGTCTCTAATCAAAAACTTAATAACAATTTTCTTTAACTATTTTTTTCCTTCCAAGAAATATAAACAAACGAACAAAACTAATCAATAGCAAAACATGTGAAGAAATCGTATGTAACTCCCACAGAGCTCATGACGTAAATGAGGGTTCCTTGCATACATTATCCCCTCATCCATAAATCTTTCTATTTTGGAGAAATACTCATTATTTTTCATATTTATTTACAGTTCTAATATTTGCTCATAGTTATATTTCATACTTTTCGCAATAATTGTTCTTATGCTTAATATTTCAAAGTTCAGTGAAAAATAGTTAATGAATTATTAATTTTCATTAATGACTAAAGTCTACACAGACTAGAAACTTACATTTAGACAGACAGACAAACAAAAATGCATACATTCATACACACGTAGAGATATGATATTTAAAAAATGTGTAGATAAATAGATATATAGATAATTAATTTAAGGGAGAGAGATGTAGAGGGAATGAAATTGTATGATTTGCGATCCAAAAATTGAAGATAAATTAAAGTATTTAATCTCTCTCTCTCTCTCTCTCTCTCTCTCTCTCTCTCTCTCTCTCTCTCTCTTTCGATATTTTTAAAGGAACACCGGTATAGAAGAGCTATTTCGCACAAAAAACAGTCATGAACGGAACCAAAATATTTTCCAAATTAATTGCCAACGATGTAAGACGATTAAAAGTTTTTCAATTAGGGTAACGAAAAAAAGATTAAAGAAAAATGTTTTTGTTCCAAATTACAACGATTGTGGCGATAAAGTTTGGGATTAGCAGTCTAAGCAGTGAAAAGATTAGTAGAAAGACAAGTAGCACTGCAAGAAAAGCCTTCCTAAATATAGATGATATGCTAACCAAGATTTTAGAAGAGTAGTCTTCGTTGAAATATTTGCCTGTAAGAGCAGAAAGAGGAATCAAATGGTTATATCTAGGATGAGCTTAAAGTCATACGTTTTATGGAAAATTCAAATGTCAAGAATTATTTTTAAACTGCAATGTAGTTTGAATAAGAATCTTATATTTTTCAGACATCAGAGATTATTACTAAATCAAAAGTGATTTGATTTGGCATTTTCGTTTGATATGGGTAATTAGCTATTTATTTTTAAATTTTTTTTTTTTTAAATAAAGGGTTCAAATCTCACATGGCATTGCCCTATTCGAGGAGAGGAACTTTTCTGGGTAGGATATACCTTGGCTCTGCATGCTGGACCGAACCGACTCCTTCAAGCACGTGAGTCTCTTTGGTTTAAGTGAAAATTTGATAAAATAATTATTATTAAGAGACAATTAAGCAATGTAATAATAATTAATTTTTGAAGCACGTGTCAATGTCGCAGCTCATTAGGAACACTAAAATGGAATCAAGTAAGATTGCAATGACGAAAATATAAGCAAATTGTTAAATAAATGGAAATAATATAAGAAGAGTAATTGAACAGTTCGGTGGGTAAGAAGATTGAAGGAATGTGCCTCAAAATCACATAAATTTTACAAGCATATTTGAAAATAGCTCCTATTTCATTATTTTTAGAAATACCAATGGAAAAACAGAACCTCTGAGAATTTTAAAGAAAGGTGAAATTTATGCCGTTGCATGTTCTCAAGATATTGGGAAAATAAAGCGTAAAAAATATATGGGCTTCGTAATGGGTTTGGAAATGCAGGTAAATAACCATTTGAAAAAATTGAAATTGACAAATTTTTAAGTGAAGGAAGAGTTTACGGTTATTGCATGCATAGAAGATAACTTTGGAGAAATTACAACCTGTTGCGATGTTTTCGTGAAAAATAATAATTAAATTATGAAAAAAAAACTAGTTTAAATTTGAAAATTTAATTTACAAATTTAAAAATTGCCTCTCCATGAAAATTTCGCA
>SEYY01024088.1:155000-156262 GCA_009176605.1 Armadillidium nasatum | reverse complement strand
ATCCCTGCAACGATTCTGAACTTAATGAAAATTAGCAAGAGTGATAGGAGAAGGAGAGTCTTTCCATTCACGATAAGCAATGTCTCTCTCCCGAAGGACAAGAGAACAGTTGCCATCGAACCATGGATTTTGATGAGAAAAAGATTTAGTTGAAGATGGAATGAATCTGCTCATCCCATCAAGGACCACAGCCCCTACCTTTTCAGCAGAGACAGAAGCGTCCCCTGAGACAAAGCAAGATTCACTCCAATGATAGTTAGCAAAGAAGCGACGTATTGCCCCCCAATTAGCCCGATTAAAGTGCTAGAAAATACGTTTAGGGTATGGTCGAGCTGTTGGAGAGAAAGCACTATAACTAAGAGCTATAAGATTATGGTCAGAGCTACCAATGGGAGGGAAAATGGTGTATTTATATCTAGAAGGAGTAGTGGTGAAGCATAAATCAAGAGTATTCAAGATATATATATCTATAATATATATATTATATATATATATATATATATTATATATATATATATATATATTATATATATATATATATATATATATTATATATATATATATATATATATATATATATATATATATATATATATATATATATATATATATATATATATATATATATAAACAATAAGTAGCACAACCATTATCAAAAGGAATCAAATTCACACTGAAGCAAATAAAAAAAAAATGAGATTTCAGACTAAAATAAAAAATAATGCTGAATATGATATTTCCTGAAACTTGCCTTTGGCATCCCCATTTGTGCATGTGTGTGTATGTATGTGTGTGTGTGAGATTGTGGGTGAATATGTTGTATGTCTTACATAGCTAACACGGGATCAGGAGTAAATTACATCTGAGACACTTTGAGATTGATTTTAGAATGGAGAATAACGTAAAAGTGGGGAAATGTGTTCGAGGGGTAGGGTGCGTTGCACAACATTGAAATTTTGCACACAGTATCAGACCGTAATACTAACGCCTGTGTGTAGCGTATGCTTGACAAATGTTTAAAAAAAAGTTATGGTTTGACCCACCCTATATATATATATATATATATATATATATATATATATATATATATATATATATATATATATATATATATATATATATATATATATATATATAATATATATATATATATATATATATATATATATATATATATATATATATATATATATATATATATATATATATATATATATATATATATATATATATATATGCTACTGATATCTTTGATTTGATAC
>SEYY01024088.1:140000-142500 GCA_009176605.1 Armadillidium nasatum | reverse complement strand
ACAATAGTTTAGAATTTCTCTATTTTCTTCATCTATCCATCGACCTATTCATGTCTATCTTTGTATTTTTTTATTATTATTATTATTATTAGTAGTAGTAGTAACAGTATCAGTAACTTTAGAAGTAGTAGTAATGTTAGTAGTTGTAGCCGTAGTAGCAGCAGTAAGTGAAACTGTAGTAAAAAATCACTATATTATTTTTTTATCTTTTCATTTTACTTTTTATATTTTTATATCATTATTATTATTATTATTATTGCTATTGTTTTCATTTCAATTTATTTAAAAAAAATAAGAGGATATAATCTTCTGTCTCTCATTCTCTTCTCCTTCGTATTCACCTTCGCCTTCGCCTTCGCCTTTGTCGATCTCTGAGGAGCCTTTTTGGCTCTTCTTTTATCAACACGTACCACGTTTAATCACGTTTCCTTCGCTTTTCTTTGCTTGTTAATCTAAGCGAGAAGCGCCATCCTATTTTTTCCTTTCCTTTTCATATATGAAGATGAGACAAAGCAAAGTTATTGAAAAAAAAATGACTCTTACATAAAAGCTATAGGAGTATACATGCTCTTATTTAAAATTTTTGAATGTGTACGAAATGGGTGGACTCGCACACGTTTCTCAGGTGTACACAATTTATGTTTGAATAAAAATATGATGAATCACCTTTTGATGTTAATATTTTTTTTATTTAGGGCTTGAGCAGATAACGATTTGTTTTATTTATTCATTGCTTTCTTTTCTGTTTATATATATATATATATATATATATATATATATATATATATATATATATATATATATATATATATATATATATATATATATATATATATATATATATTCTGTGTCTCTAATTTGGAGTCTTCTGAATTCTCTACTTTATGGCTTAAACTTTCTTGCAACTCTACAACTAAATTCATTTGTTCTGTCTACTTATCTCCTAACTCTACAGACTATTCAAAATTCTTCGACTATCTTAACTCCAAAATAGAACACATTCTTTCTTCTTCTCCTTTCTCCGAAATCATCATTTTAGGTGATTTCAATGTTCACCACCGCCAATGGCTTTCATCTAGTTCTCATGATCCAGCTGGTGAACTCGCCTTCCAATTTTCTATCCAGAACAACCTTGAGCAGTTGGTGCATCTCCCTACCCGTATCCCTGACCGTCTTGGTGATGAACCCAACATTCTAGACCTTTTTCTAACTTCTAATCCTTCTCCTTATACTGTTAAACTCTTTCCTCCTCTGGGTTCATCCGATCACCTTCTTATCTCCTGTATCTTGTCCTGTCTCTTCAAGTCTTCCGCAAGAACGGCCCCCGCCCTTCGGCGAGGAGACGTTTCTGGCATTTCGGTGCCACTAACTGGTCTGACTTGCGGTCGTACTTTTCTGATTTTCCGTGGAATGATTACTGTTTCCGTGGGAGGGGTCCCTCGGAGTGTGCAGAGCGCATAACTGAGGTGATTCTCTCTGGCATGGAGGCGTACATTCCATATTCTTTCCCTTCTACTAAACCTAATAAACCTTGGTTTAACTCTGCTTGTTCTCGTGCTATCCGCCGCAGGGATGCTGCCTTCAGGGAACTACTGTCGTCTTCAAACTCCAGAATCTCACGCAACTTATATTTCATCCCGGAATCGTGCAAAATCTATTCTTCGAGGTACTAAAAACTCTTTTCTCCGTAGCAAATGCAATAATCTTTCTGGCTCCTCTTCCTCTCGCCCTTTCTGGCATTTTGCAAAAAATGTCAACTCTAACTTTGCTTCTTCCTCTTTCCTCTCCTCTAGTATCTTCTGACGGTTCAACTGCCGTTTTGCCTTCCTCTAAAGCTGAACTCTTTGCTCAAACTTTTGCCTTTAATTCAACCTTAGACGATTCCGGAGCTGTTCCTACTCCTTCAACCCCCTCTAACTCATTTATGCCTAAAATTGTAATTTCTTCTAAAGATGTCATTTCTGCTCTCTCTGAGCTTAACACTAAGAAGGCGTACGGTCCTGATGGTATCCCTCCTGTGGTTCTCAAAACTTGTGCTTCCGAGCTTGCACCCTGCCTTGGTAAACTATTTCGTCTATGTCTTTCTACTTCAACCTTCCCTTCTTGCTGGAAACGTGCGCTCATTCAACCTGTGCCGAAGAAGGGGGACCCCTCTCAACCCTCTAACTATCGTCCTATTTCTTTAACCTCCGTTCTTTCTAAAGTTTTCGAATCTATCCTTAACAGGAAGATTTGGAAACATCTCAATTCTTCTAATCTTATCTCTGATCGCCAGTATGGCTTTCGTAAGAAACGCTCTACTGGTGATCTTCTTTCCCTTCTCTCTGACTCTTGGTCCTCCGCTCTTCGGCATTTCGGTGAATCTTTTGCTGTCGCGCTGGACATATCGAAAGCTTTCGATAGAGTCTGGCACAAAGCTTTGATTTCCAAACTTTCCTCTTTCGGAATCTATCCTTCTCTCTGTGACCTTCTCTCTAATTTCCTTTCCGGTCGTTCTATA
>SEYY01024088.1:125000-135000 GCA_009176605.1 Armadillidium nasatum | reverse complement strand
ATAAAAAATTATCGATATAAAAAATATCGAAACTCAGAAACAATCTCCACCTAAGCCATATATATATATATATATTATATATATATATATATATATATATATATATATATATATATATATATATATATATATATATATATATATATATATATATATATATATATATATATATATATATATATATATATATATATATATATATATATATATGTATGAGTTGGAAGTATGTGTAGGCAATACACGTGATTATAAATGAAAATCAGATGTGATATCACTTATTCCCTTTTTGCCTATTAGATTAATTAGTTGAAGACATCGATAGAGTTAAAAAAACGGCTAATAAAAAATAGATAGAAAAACTGGCAACAGCTTACCTTACATTAAGGATGAAAAATAATCTTACTCAAAATTTTAATTCCTCCATTTATTCAAACGACGGAGTTTTCAGCGATGGAAAAATCGAGTAAATTTAGCCCTTACAATGATGAAAATTTTGAAAGCACACTACCTAATGTGATCAAAACAAAATGAAGTTATTTCTACAGGCTCAATCGAAACGAAACTTTCAATCTTGAATTAAACAAATATTCGTACAACAAATTCCAAATAATACCAAAATGGTTTATACAATCGAGAATTCCTTTTGGAAGAGCTACCAACGAAATTGTTATGGTCTAAGGAAGTAATGTTAAAAGTACTTAGGAAGCGAACAAACTAACAAAATCGTACGCTGCAAATATGGTACGATCTCTTTTATATAGGAAAGAATGAATACTGATGGAACGACTAACAAATACAGGTCAGGTATAATATATATATATATATATATATATATATATATATATATATATATATATATATATATATATATATATATATATATATATATATATATATATATATATATATATATATATTATTTCCGCGATAGGCTTGGCCCAGCCAGCGGTATCCGCCGTGGGCCCTAGAAACCCAAGGATCTTCCTCGGAAGATCCTACTGACAGGACGAAAGTCCTACCTGGGGTATGTTGAATATATATATATATATATATATATATATATATATATATATATATATATATATATATATATATATATATATATATATATATATATATATATATATATATATATATATATTATATATATATATATATATATATATATATATATATATATATATATATATATATATATATATATATATATATATATATATATATATATATATATATATATATATATATATATATATATATATATTATTATATATATATATATATATATATATATATATATAATACATAAAAATTTCTTCTAACCGCTGAACACATTGAAAGAACCAACCTTATATAATTTACATCGTCAGTAAAGCATTCCTCCTCCTTTACGTAAATACGTTAAAACATTATTGAATTTGTTTCCATAAAAGGCTTATAAACATATGCTACAAATGCATAAAAGTGAAAGTGAGAAGAGATCTTTCTTTGTTTCTGTTACAATAACTTTTTCCTTCTATTTTTTGAGAAGGAAAACTGAATTTGAGAATAAAAATAAAAAATAGAGAAATCGCACCATCTCTTTTGTAATAGAATCTACGCGATTTACAAATAGGAGAATCGTGCGAAAGAAGATATTAAATTCTGGAAACAAGATACAAGAATATATCTTTTTTTTATACAATAGGCCTTTATTTGAAGAAGGAAAAAAAGAAACATTATCCCTAGAGGGGATGCTCGTATATCAACAAATTTGCCAACATTGTTTTTAAACTAGGTATGGCAAGGCACTGGTATATATATATATATATATATATATATATATATATATATATATATATATATATATATATATATATATATATATATATATATATATATATATATATATATATATATATATATATATATATATATATATATATATATATATATATATATATATATATATATATATATATATATATATATATATATATATATATATATATATATATATATATATATATATATATATATATATATATATATATATATACCTTTTTACCTTCTCACCCCTGACCACCCCTTGTTGAGGCGGCCACACTTCGCTAATGAAGCCTCCCGCCGCAGTCGGTCTCGTCCAGAGATCTTTCAAAGAAGTGATGCCCCAGAAGATTTTGGGGCGACAGTTGGAGGGACAGTCTAAAAGAAAGTGATCTACGGTCTTCGGGGCCCTTTTGCATCTGGTACAAGTGGGAGATGTTGCCTGGTGTAAATTGAAATTGTGTTTGTAATGTTGTAAGTTTGGGTGGTGCCCGCATCTCAATCTTGCTAGTGAGATTTGTAAGTGTCTTGGGAGGTTGTTGGAGTCGGTGTTTATTTCGGGAGGGGTTCGTTAAGGATGCTGTTTGGAGGTCTGTTTAATCATATATGAATGTGTTAGTTGAGTGTGTATATGTTTGGTTGTTGTGGTATTGGGGGGAGGAGGGGGGAATGTGATTTAGGATCCGTTTGTAAAAGGCTCCGGTGGACGATGGAGGTTGTTTTAGTCTTTGATTGGTAGGTTGGAGGAGAGTTTTGTGACATGGGTGTGTGGGTAGATGGGTTTTTGCATAGAATTGGGTGCCTATCATTTCGAGGTGGTTCCTTATAGGTAGTATCTTGGTTTCGTTATGAAGGTGTTGTTGAGGGGTTGTGGGTGTGCAGCCGGTAATGGTGCGAAGGGCTTTATTTTGTGTTATTTGGAGTGTCGTTAAGTTTTTGTCGGAGAGCAGGAGGGTGCCAGATGGGGGAGGCATAGTTGATGGTGGGGCGTATAAATTGTTTGTAGATTGCAATTGAGGTTTGTATGTTGTTTGTTATGTCAGTGTTGGCCACTGTTTTTTGGATGTTGAGTTTTCTGGTTGCGGTGGTGGTATTTTGAATGTGCTTGGAGAAAGTGAGGTGAGTGTCAAATGTTAGGCCGAGAATCTTTGGGGATTTGTTGAAGGGTATGGGGGTGTTGTTTAGTAGGACATTTGGGTAGGTGTTGGATAAGTGTTTGTCTGTTGTTATGAGGGTTATGGAGGATTTGTTTGGTGATGCCGTCATCCTGTTTTCTACTAGCCAAGTTTGGAGTTGTGTTAGGTAGTCTTGTGTGAGTGTTGTTGCGGTGGTGAGGTCTTTGTGAGTGGTGGCAATAGTTATGTCGTCGGCGTATGTAGTATGTGGGTGGAAGCTGTTTGGGGTTGTGGAAGGTCTGCTGTGTGAAAAGGTTGAAAAGGGTGGGGGAGAGAATGGCTCCTTGGGGAACTCCGTTCTTTATGTTGATGGTACGTGATTTAAGGACGTTTTGTTGTATTTGGGCGGTTCTGCCTGATAGGAAGTTGGATAGCCATTTCTAGTATTTGTTTGTGATGTTGGATTGGAGGATTTTATGGATAAGATTATGTTCGGGACAGTATCGAAGGCTTTGTTTATGTCAATTGCAATTAATATAGTTTTGTGATGTGGCTTATGGTTTAGTCCGTTTATTATAGGTTGGATGATGTTGGTAAGTGCAGTGGTGGTGGAATGGTTGGGTTTGAACCCGTGTTGGAAGTTTTGTTGTGGGATGAATTGGAGGATAGAATTTAGGATTTTTTCAAGAATATAATATATATATATATATATATATATATATATAATATATATATATATATATATATATATATATATATATATTATATAATATATATAATATATATATTATATATATACCAAGGAAAATTCGCCCTTCCACTCCTCCAAAGGAAAAACCCCTCCCGGGGGAGATTCCCCCCCAAAAAATAATTATTTTTTTCACGGTCTTTCCTGAATCTATTTTTAAAAAACCTAATATTGAAAAAACATTAAAATCAAATAAAAACTTTTTGAAAAGAAAATTACAAAAGGAAATAAATAAAAAAAAATAAGTATATAAAAAGTAAGAAATGCAAAAATAAAATAAATATAAATTAAAATTTTTAATATAGATTTAGAATAAAAATAAAATTTAGAATGAAAATAAGTTATTAAATAAAATTAATTTAACAGTTTGAAATAAAAATCAAGTAAATAAAATTTTGGTAAGTAGCTATGGTTATAATTATTCGAATTGTTTCTCATTTATGTATAATATATGTGTGTGTGTGTGTGTACCACAGTACGTGGATGTTTACGTGTTTTTAGCGTAAAAAAAAAAAAAAAAAAAAAAAAAATCTTTTTTTTAATTAAAAATGAAAACATTAAAATTTGATAATTAAAAATATAAATTAAAAATTTTAGATGAAAATAAAAATTATGAAATAAAATAAATTAAAACAGAATTCAAATTCAAATTTAAAATAAAATTAGATGAAAAATTAGTAAGAACTTATAAATAGTAAAAATAAAATAAAAATAAAATTTAGAATGAACCTATTAAAAGTAAAAATAAAAAAAATAAAAATTTATAATAAACTTGTAAAATGAAATTAACACAAATGGAATAAAAATAAAAAAAAAAAATAAAACAAATTTGAAAACAAATTTGTAAATAAATTTTAGAGAAATAAAATAATTAGAGATGAATTGAAACCAAGAGAATTAAAAAATTAAATTAAATTAAAAAAATTAAGCAAAAAAAAATGAAAATAAAAAATGAACACATTTAAAATAAACGAAATAAATTAGAGTTTAAAATAAAGCGTAAAATAAATGAAAAAAAAATAAAATAAAAAATAAATAAAATAGTATAGAATAGATGAAATGATTTAAAATTTAAATTAAATGAAATTGAATAAATAAAAAGTAAATTAAAATATAAACTAAAAAATTGAATGAATAAAATAAAATGAAATAAAATAGAAAATTTAGAAAAACATAAATAAAAATAAGTAAGATAATTAAAATAAAGCAAAATAAACACATAAATAAATATTACATAACGTAAAACAAATATAATCAAAATTAAAACAATTATGAAATAAGACCTAACTTAAAAATAAAGAAAATTAGAAATAAGCTAGAGTAAATCTACGTAAATAAATTATAAATAGCCAACACCCCATCGCAAACAAATCATAGAATAGTTTAAAATAAAAATTTAATTTAAAACTATATAAAATAAAAAGAATGTTCTGTAGAGGTCGAGATATAGATTGAAATAAAAATGAAGTTTGGTGATAAAAAAAATAAATAAATAAAATAAAGTAAATAAATGAAAATATCAAATCCATGAGAGAATCTTAGAATGTTAATTAAACATAAAATGTTAATTAAACATAAAATGAAATTAGATACCTAGATCAGCTAAATATAGTTTCAAAACTGACTTAAAATAAAACTGGAGGTTAACAGGAAAATCTAAAACTGATTAAACATGCAAATTAATGTAATAATAGAAATAATAACAATGTAGAAAAATACTACAGCCATGTTTTTGTATTCGGACCAAAAATTCAAGAAATACAATTACAATTCTTTTAACAAAGCATCCTAAAGTTCTGAAAAATAAATTATAGGCCTTAGAACCTACCTGAATTTAATTGTTTAATATTCGTACAAAAAGTTATAATTCTTTTAATTTGTGAAACGAAAATTAATAAAAATAATTCATTAAACAAGCTTTAATAAATGTGTAATTTAACATTTTATTTGTGAAAATTTTATTATGAAATAAAAAAAAATTTAAAATACTTATTTTTAGACAAATGTTGATTGAATACACCGTTTTCATTAGCGATCTTGAATACAAATGATTGCTAATCCCCGAGCACGCTTAAATAAGGGAGGGATCCAATTTCTAAAAATAATTTTTAATTCTTGATCGAATTTTAAGAAATCTGCAGAGTATATGCATACAAAACGCGGAAAAAGTCGATTTCTGATGTTTTTATGAATCAATAAAGAACGGTTTAAAACTGTTTGGAAAATTTACCTTGGAAAAAGTGATAGCGGGTAAAAACCAGTACTCGAAATGATTTCAAAATTGAACTGTATATTCACAGTTCTATTAGCTAAAAACAACAGGAATACGATTTTTCGATATCTGCTTTAGAAAAAAAGTTATATGCCTTTTTGGTCCAAATTTACCTTTTCGAAAAAAATAATAAATAAATAAATTAAAAAAACTACAACTACAACTTTTCTCATTTTTGGCAGTTGTTTAGAGGTGATACAAAGCTGCAACTTTCTCTCAAAACGTCATTCAATGCTATTTTTTTTTTCGAGATATAGCCTCTCAAATTTTGAAAATCTTCATAAAAGTTTCAAAATTTCCAAAATTTGAGAGGCTATATCTCGAAAAGAACAAATATCATTGAATGATGTATTAAGAGAAAGTTGTAGCTTTGTACCTACTCTAAACAACTGCCAAAAATGAAAAAGTTGTAGGTTCATTTTATTTACCTTTGTCCAGGGTGGTGGTGGGAGGGGGGGTAGGTAAATTTTCCAAAAGGTCAATTACTTTTTTCCTAAAGCAGAATTTTTGAAAAAAAAGTTTAAATTTTTTGAATGCTTCATTTTTATTTAAATTTAACTCAAAATATCTTGAAGAAACTATATCAGAAATTTTGTTCCTCTTCTTCAAATCTGGAAAGAATTTTATTTTACCTTATTAGCTCTTTTTCCAAAGACTAAATTTCAAATTCAGTTTGCAAATGATATTCCTACTACAACTAATTATTTTATTTTAAAAAATCGTTCAAGTTCTTTTCTTAAATAAATTATGAGTATTTTCCGCTTTGCTGAATCGCACGCATTCACATACACATACAAATATAAATATTTAATATTTTTTTCAAATTTCAAAACAAATTTAGCTGTGAAAATATGTTAAAAAAAAATAAAATTTGAATTATTCTTCTTTCATTACCTTCTCTTACATCATTTCCAACCAAACCTTCTCAGGTTCAACTTGACAAGCACATGTAGCCTTTCTATTTCCTTCATTTCTTCATATAACATTATAATGGATAAACAGGGAAGGTAAGGAAAAAAAGTAAATAGCGTTTGAACAGATTTTATCTTTTGTTAAGATAATCATTGCATAAATAGCTTGAGAATTTTCTGCTTAAATATAGAAAATATGAAGGAAATATTTTCATATATTATAAAATAATATAAAATATAAGGATTTTATTATCTGGGGAAACTTTGAAGCCTGTGAGGGAAAGAGGAAGTATTATTTAGCATATCAATATACGATCAAAATCTAATAAGCCGAAGCACTAGATTTAAAATTTGCAAAATTTTCTTCTTATTCTGAAGATATTTCAGTTCTTACGTTCTGTTTTTGAATATATTATTACATTTCCATTACAAAAAAATTATTGAATAATAAGATGAATCTTAAAGTATATTTTTGCTAAAAAAAAGTTAGATAAATAATTTTGCAACATTGAAGTTTTCTTATATTGAATCTGATGTTATGAAAAATAATAATCACGGAAATTAAGAAGTTTTTGCCCAATTATACAAACTGTGGTGAAAATTGATTTTATAAATTTCCCAGCGTAATTTTCTATATCAGACTTTTTTCAGTTAAAATAAAATTATTTTTGCAATATTTTGGTAGATCAATTAGTAAACTATAACTGAAACTTTAATATGGATAAATTTGCAAGAACATATTTATATTTCATCTCACTCATGGGGTCAACTAGTGATACTATTTCTTCTCAGTGATGGAGTGATCAATCCTCCTTAGGGAATTTTTAGAAGTCCTGAGTCATTGGTGATATTTGAAGTACTCGAGCAATCCGACAAATCATTTCGTTCATCTCTGATTCCTAAACTATCTTCCGTTAAATCTTCTCCTTGAATCTACTTTTGAATCTCATGCCAATATTCAGTTAAGTTTCTCAACTCCACTACGTCGTAATTAATTTATCCTTAGTGGTGATGGTCCAGGTTTTGTTAATTTACCGTTAATTTCCATCTTTTAATTTGATGATATTCAAGGTAACTCTTTTAACTAAAAATCGTCCACGTTCGGATGGATCTACTCTCAATTTATTCATTTTGAATCAGTCCATTCTTCTGCATGCGGGTTTCTGTTACTTTTAACTGGACTATATAAAATCTATCGTGGGATTGTCACTACCTTGTGAAACTATTTTTTATAAATAGGTAGCTTCAACAGAACACGCTCTGATAAACACCTCCATCATTCATACTTTCTTAGTATACTCTTCTTTTAATGCTATTTTTCAGTATATCTATACACATGCACACACAAACACCCACAAACGCACCACACATACACACACACAACACACACACACACAATATATATATATATATATATATATATATATATATATATATATATATATATAATATATATATTATATATATATATTTGTTTTTTTATTTTTCCTCAGGTGGGAAAAGGCCGGAGGCCTACCAAATTCCACCGGAGTTGGGAAAGATCTATTATTATGGTCGATGGTTGCCGACGTATCCAGATACACGGCGTTTGAAAGTATGCAAGTCAAAGGAAGTTGGGAAAACAGATGAAGGGAGTGTGTTCCAGACTTTACCAGTAGAGTATATGTAAGATTGAGCAGGCGGTTAAGTCTGGGGTCGGAGAGTTGAACAGAGAAAGGATGAGAATGTGTAGAAAGGAGTGTCGCACGAGCTCTTCTCAATGGAGGAGGTATGCGACGAGAGAGTTCAGAAGAGCAGTGTCTGTTGTAATAACGATAGTAAAGAGAGAGTGAAGCAACAATTCGACGGGCAGAAAGAGATTGAAGAGAGTTAGTAAGAGCAGGAGAGTTGATGAGACGAAATGCCCTTGACTCCACCTTCTCTAGGAGAGCTGTATGTGTGGAACCACCCCAGATGTGCGAAGCATACTCCATACAGGGGCGAACACCCCTATACAGAGCAAGCAACTGGAGTGGCGTGAAGTAATTCTGAAGGCGCCTCAGAACACCCAACCTCTTAGAAGCTTGTTTAGAAAGAGAAGTAATGTGATCTTTCCAAGAAAGATCTCGAGAAAAAGAAACACCAAGAATATTAAGAACAGATGAAGGCTTGAGTTGTGTGTTTTCGAAGAAGATATCATAGTTGTGTGGAAGATTGTGTCGAGTGGAGAGATGAAGGAATTGAGTTTTTGAGGCATTGAAAACAACCATGTTTTCTCTGCCCCAATTTGAAATACGAGAAAGATCAGAGGTTAGTTGCTCCAAGGCTACCCTTCTCGAGTCTATCAACTGCTATTGGGTGGGACGTTTTTCAAACTGGAAAGAATAATGAAGGGTGGAGTCATCAGCATAGGAGTGGATAGGAGATGAGGTGATAGAGAGAAGGTCATTAATGAAAAGTAGAAAAAGTGTTGGTGATAGAACAGAACCTGAGGAACACCACTGCTAATAGATTTAAAGGCTGAACGGTGGCCGTCTACAACAGCTGCTATAGAACGACCAGAAAGGAAATGAGCGAGAAGATCACAGAGAGAAGGATAGATACCGAAAGAGGGAAGTTTAGAAATCAAAGCTTTGTGCCAGACTCTATCGAAGGCTTTCGAAATGTCCAGCGCGACAGCAAAAGATTCACCGAAATGCCAAATAGCGGAGGACCAAGAGTCAGAGAGAAGGGAAAGAAGATCACCCGTAGGGCGTTTCTTAAGAAAGCCATACTGGCGATCAGAGATAAGATTTGAAGAATTGAGATGTTTCCAAATCTTCCTGTTAAGGATAGATTCGAAAACTTTAGAGAGAACGGACGTCAAAGAAATAGGACGGTAGTTGGAGGGTTGAGAGGGGTCCCCCTTCTTCGGCACAGGTTGAATGAGCGCACGTTTCCAGCAAGAAGGGAAGGTTGAAGTAGAGAGACAAAGACGAAATAGTTTACCGGAGGCAGGGTGCAAGCTCGGAAGCACAAGTTTTGAGAACCACAGGAGAAATACCATCAGGACCGTACGCCTTCTTAGCATTAAGCTCAGAGAGAGCAGAAATGACATCTTTAGAAGAAATTCTAATTGTAGGCATAATTTAGTTAGAGGGGGTTGAAGGAAGAGGAACAGCTCCGGAAT
>SEYY01024088.1:105000-115000 GCA_009176605.1 Armadillidium nasatum | reverse complement strand
TCGTACTTTACTCATCCTGACAAAGTATTACTTGCAATGTTAGCGGACACAAGAAAAGAGATAAGAGATTTAGGTGCTCAGCGAATTACTCAAACAAGAGCAAGGAATGTCAATGCAACAGTTTTTGAAATGTCCAAAACACTAAACTTTAATGCAAATGATTACTCAAACATGATTGATGGGAAAGGAAACAGTCACGCAGCCACCTATTTTAAAGTGTTTAACAATTGAAAAAAAATCAAATAATTTGTAAATGTAGCAATTAATACTGTTTTGTTTCCATGCCACAGCCAAGGTTTAGAGCATGCAGTAAATATAGTTACACAAGCGTCACAACTAAGAATTGGATTTGAAAACAGACATGAGTATATTTTAAATGAAATACATTCCAGAAAAGAAGTTAAGGAATTCGACAGCGAAAAACACTGCTCCCAATAACTATCTAGATTTATAAAAAGTTAATTTAAAAGAAGTTCGCTGTTTTTTTTTTTTTTTTCTTCTTTCTTTCTTTTTTTTTGCTTTTATAATTTTTTTAAAATATTTTTATTATTAAATTCATACTATATATATATATTATATATATATATATATATATATATATATATATATAATAAATATATTATATATATATATATATATATATATATATATATATATATATATATATATATATATATATATATATATATATATATATATATATATATATATATATATATATATATATATATATATATATTATATTATTATAATTATTATATATTATTAATTTTATATTATTTATATTATTATTATTATTATTATTATTATTATTATTATATATTATTATTATTATTTTTGTTTTATTATTATTATTATTATTTATTATTATTATTATTATTATTATTATTATTATTATTATTATTATATATGGTTTAAAGTAAAAATAAAGGGTTGAAATTTATAAATATTGTTGATTTCTTTTCCATTTTCTTTTAAGTTGAGGGAGATAGAGGTTTGTGAAGGGTATGTGTGAGTATGTCTTTGATGTGTTCGTATGTAAGAATATGTTTATACCTTCTTATCAGCCTCTGAGTTAATGTTAAAATAAAGAAGACGTATTGTTATTTACTTTTCTAATTTTTCATGGGGGATGGAATATTGTGAGAGGGGTAGGGGGTCGTACAGACATATAATTTGACATTTTATATTACAACATCATCCTGACGTCCGTGCACACTAGTTTTTAAAAAAAAAAATTTTTTTTTATAATATATATATATATATATATATATATATATATATATATATATATATATATATATATATATATATATATTATATATATATATATATATAATATATATATATATATATATATATATATATATATATATATATATATATATATATATATATATATATATATATATATATATATATATATATATATATATATATATATATATATATATATAAAATCACATTTTCTAATAAAATAATTTCCTCCAATATAATCAAATTAATTTTCTATCAGTACATTAATCATTCTTATCTCCTTTTCATACAAAATTTCATGTATCAAGTACTATGTATCATTTTATATTTAAATACTTAAAATAATGTTAACATTCTGCTACTTTATGCAAATGTAAGAAAAGTATAAGAATAAAAACTTGAATATGTTAAAATATCTTATATAACTTTACTTTTTATACATGAACCTTATTCCACATATATATATATATATATATATATATATATATATATATATATATATATATATATATATATATATATATATATATATATATATATATATATATATATATATATATATATATATATATATATATATATATATATATATATATATATATATATATATATATATATATATATATATATATATATTATATATATATATATTCTACATGAGGCAGGGTGATGTCGGCTGCAGAATTTATTCTTAATCCTGTAACCGTCGTGGAAGTGAGAAAACTGTTTTTAAAGGGTTCCCAGCCTCTATATCCATGCGAAGAACTATTCTTCATCGTATATATATATATATATATATATATATATATATATATATATATATATATATATATATATATATATATATATATATATATATATATATATATATATATATATATATATATATATATATATATATATATATATATATATATATATATATATATATATATATATATATATATATATATATATATATATATATATATATATATATATATATATATATATATATATATATACAGTAGTTTAATTCTAAAGGCCAATAATCAAAGAAGAAACTGATTTGAGTTAAAATGTTAAGGAATAAAATTATGTTTAGTTGGTTTCATTTGGAATTTAATAAAACAGCAAATGTAAGAAATGAAAAATGCAAAAAAAAGGGGGAAAGAGGGGGGGAGGGATTTTTTAAAAGAATCGTAATTTCAAAGGGCCTGAGTCACTACTTAGTGAGGGAGACAGGGCATGTATATACAAAGATTCAAATATATGTAGGTCAAAGGGTGAGTTTGTCTGTGTAATAATTTCAAAACTAGAGGTATTGATTTTAACTAAAAACAGTTTCCTCTTTGTCTCTATTAAGTCTGATACTATTCATTTGTGTGTGCTTTTTTTTTTTGGTTTTAATAATGCATGTATTGTAAATTCATTCAATCATTTATTTCCTGAAGATGAGGTCAGTGATCCTCGAAACGTTGAAATTATTGATAAATGTTGTTCAAAGCTTTATTATTGCTTTTAATTATTAAGCTAAAATTCCCTATATATATATATATATATATATATATATATATATATATATATATATATATATATATATATATATATATATATATATATATATATATATATATATATATATATATATATATATATATATATATATATATATATATATATATATATATATATATATATATATATATATATATATATATATATATATATATATATATATATATATATATATATATATATATATATATATATGGGGAAGAGAAGTAGCACTCCCGAGGCGATGAATTTACCCCCCATTGGGTATATGTGATGTTAAGGGTACTTCCCATTTCATTCCGGTTCCCAATGGCTCGTTCCCTTTCCCACTCATCTTCACCTTCTTCTACATGGAATAGGCTCTCTTTCACACACATAAAACACTAACACAGACATACCCCCTTTTTTTAAAAAATAAAAAATAAAAAATAAATTAATAATGCCGTCCTCAACAGTAGCTTGGGAAAAGCCTAGGGGGCAGCTTCCAAAAATAGCCCCTCATCCACCCCTTCCCCCGTCACCACTTTGGAGTTGGTGGCCCCTGGTGATGGGGTTGGTGCCACCAAGACTCTGCAGCCGGCTTGTCCTGATGCACTGTCTATTTTTTTCATTAACTTCTTCAACATTCGAGGGTCTATACTCCAATTTCCACTTTGTTGAACATCATCTTTCTACTTCTAGATTTCACCTCATATTCTTGACCGAAACTCAGATGTTTGAGCGTTCTGATAGCAAACCTTATTCTGTTTCCTCCAACTGTCTCTATCCTTAATTTTCAGACAAAAGCCGTTGCTGTGCATACGTGCGCAACGATGTCTTTCGTTCTCGTGTCTCTAATTTGGAGTCTTCCGAATTTTTCCCCTCATGGTTCAGGCTCTCTTGCCATTCTACGACTAAATTCATTTGTTCAGTTTGTTTATCTTTTAATTCTGCTGACTATTCTAAATTCTTCGATTATCTGAACTCCAAAATAGAGCACATTCTCTCTACTTCTCCTTTCTCTGAAATCATCATATTAGGTGATTTTAATGTTCACCACCGCCAATAACTTTCTTCTAGTTCTCATGATACAGCTGGTGAATGTGTCTTCCATTTCTCTATCCAAAACGATCTTGAGCAGCTGGTGCAGCTCCTTACTCGTATCCTTGATCATTTTGGAGATGAACCCAACATTCTAGACCTTTTTCTGACTTCTAATCCTTCTCCTTATACTGTCAAACTCTTTCCTCCTCTTGGTTAATCCGATCACCTTCTTATCTCTGTATCCTCTTTTATCTCTTTAAGTCTCCCACAGGAAAGACCCCCTTCTATTAAAAAAAAACGTTTGTGGCATTTCGGTGCCGCAAGCTTGTCGAATTGTTGCGCAACTCTCTCTATATTATCGCTATTATAACGGAAACTGCACTTCTGAACTCTCTCGTCGTATACCTTCTTCATTGTGAAGGGCTCGCGATACGACTTTCTGCACAGTCTCATCCTTTCTCTGTTCAACCCTCTGATCCCAAACTTAACAGCTATGCTCAATCTTACATGTACTCTACGGATAAAGTCTGGATCACAGTCTATTTATCTGTTTTCCCAACTTCCTTGACATGCACACTTTTAAGCCCGTGTATCGTTACATTTCGGCCTTTTGCGACTAGGACATGATAATTTTCAACTTCGGTAGTAGGCCTCAGGTCTTTGCCCACCGGAAGAGATATATATATATATATATATATATATATATATATATATATATATATATATATATATATATATATATATATATATATATATATATATATTAAGATTAAAGTTATATAATAACTGGAGCTTAATAACATTTTCAACACCAAAATTTTGTCGATAACTTATGAAAAACTTTATCTGAAATATTTAATTAAAATGTTTCGAAAGTTGAATTTCTCGCGAATTTTATTCTTTATGATTATTGAAAGATTTCGGGGTTCAATATTTGACCCCTTCCGATGGGTGCAAGTAAAATTTTAATTTAATTATAAAATGAATGAATTGGGTGAATAAACTTATATGATATTGTTCTTCCCGCTGTGTTTGTGTGCGTGTGTGTAGGCGTGTGCGTGTGTGTGTGTGTGTTTGTGTAGGTGTGTGTGCGTGGGTTTATTTATAGGAATGAAATTCAAGACTTTCACACACGAGTATTATTCACTATATACTATACAAGCAAAATATTCACTGATATATATATATATATATATATATATATATATATATATATATATATATATATATATATATATATATATATATATATATATATATATATATATATATATATATATATATATATATATATATATATATATATATATATATATATATATATATATATATTATATATATATATATATATATATATATATATATATATATATATATATATATATATATATATATATATATATATATATATATATATATATATATATATATATATATATATATATATATATATATATATATATATATATATATATATATATATATATATATATATATATATATATATATATATATATATATATATATATATATATATATATATATATATATATATATATATATATATATATATATATATATATATATATATATATATATATATATATATATATATATATATATATATATATATATATATATTACTATCAATAACATAGCAATAATACATTTCTCTTAATGTGTAATTGAAAATAGGGAATTTACTTGAGTAAGTTAATCAAAATTCACTCAAAGAGATATAAAGCCTTTTAAGATGATCACACAAGAACACTTATACACACAATTACAGGCAGTGATTTTTCTTTTTCGGTTGTAGTGTTGGACGTCATATCGGCACTTTGTTTTATTATTTTAAACGACAAAGGATATTTTAGAGTTGTGTTCTTAGTTTCTCTTTAAATTTTGTAATTATATTATATAATGTTATATTATTTTTCATTTTTTTATTTTACTTTTATTTTTTTTTCTATTTTTTTAATTTTTTTTATTTATTTTATTGTTTTTTATTTTATTTTATTTTATTTTATATTTTTATATTACATATTTTATTTTATTTTATTTTATTGTATTTTATTTTGTTTTGTTTTGTATTGTTTTTTATGTTATGTTATGTTATGTTATGCTATGTTATGTAATGTTATGTTATGTTATTTTGTTATGTTACGTTATAATAAGCTAATGATTTTCTACCCTTTTGGGAACTTTAAAGTTCTCATCTATTTAGGAATATATTAGTATATAACAACTGTGAATACTAATTTTAAATAATTATAAGACCATTGTAAACTTTAACAATTGAAAACAGAAATAGTAGCTCTTAGAAAGAAATTATACATTGTGTTGACCTAACCAACAGTTTCTAACTGATATTTCCTCGAAATTTTCTATTATAAAATATTAATAAAGTTTAACTAATAAGAATTTTTTTTTTTTATTTTTATTTTTTTTTTTTATTTTTTTTTTTTAAGTAGCATGAAAATCATATTTGCAAACACTAAACTTTGTATCTCAAAAAAAAGGAAGAATGTAAATATCTTTAAGGTGTCAATCTGAGAAACCTAAAAACTGGTTATAGTACTTAATAATTCAAATTCTGGAATTTTCTTTCTGATGATTATAATTTAACAAACACCAGAAATGATCATTTTGATCTATTCATCATCTTGATGGTTACCCTTATGTTAAGTTACCATTCAACTTATAATGAATGAATCAAGAAGACTATAACATAAAAGCTTTGTTAATTGCTGGTTTTACAGCATTTTCAGATGCTTTAACTAAGCAGGTGTATAGGAAATAAATTTTCAGAAAAGCTAATTTAATTGTATTAATGATTAATGAATGAACAAATCTTATCCTCCGTTTTCCTTTTGGAAATTTCATTTTTTCTGATATGCGTTTATTTAATCTTACTGGCTATATATATATATATATATATATATATATATATATATATATATATATATATATATATATATATATATATATATATATATATATATATATATATATATATATATATATATATATATATATATATATATATATATATATATATATAGATAGAGAGAGAGAGAGAGAGAGAGAGAGAGAGAGAGAGAGAGAGAGAGAGAGAGAGAGAGACCTTTTTCTTTTAGGAGCAGAAATAAGAAATAAAAACCCACCCAATCCCGAAACTAACACAAATCTCTGAGGTAAGCTTGCACGTAGGTTTTAAAGAGAGGAAATAAATACAGCATGAAAAATAGAAAAGGATAATGACAGAGAATTCCACAGAACAGAGGTGGCTGAAACGGAGGCCTCTCAGCTGGTTAGCCTGAAGTTTACAATATTTACATAAAATTCATTCGAATGTAATTAACGCACCCCTTGTGCTGCGAGATGGTTTGGTGGAGCTCGAACTCCTGCCGTTATAGTTTTTATGGAGAAGAGATAGTGAGCCAACGTCAAGTCGCTCAGACAGAAAATAAAGTGAGTTTGAAAGATGGGAACAGTATAATTCTTTTAGCCTTAGACTCATCCCTATACAAAAGTAGGGAGAAACCGGAATCCCCCAAATGTGAGGACAGTACCTCATACAAGAGCAGATAAGACAATTTTATAGAGAAACTCTTCAGAAGGAAAAATTCCCGCAACGACTATTATGGCTCTTACCTTTACAGCAGGCACCGAAGCGTTCGCCGTGACAAAACAGGATTCATTCCAAAGGAAGTTAGCAAAGAAGCTGCACATTGCTCCCATTTAGCCCTTTTAAAGTTCCAGAAAATATTATAACTAAAAGTTGTGAAATTGTCGTATGAGATACCTATAGGGGGATATTGGTGTATTTATATTGAAAAGTAGTGATAAAGCATAAGTCAAGTGTGTTCAAGAACTGGTTAGAGCGATCTGAAATGCATATAAATTACATAATCAACAGCCCCAAATCCTTGAGAATGATGAATGATTTGGCCTCCTCCCCACGAGCAAAACCACCCAGTAAGGTATATATATATATATATATATATATATATATATATATATATATATATATATATATATATATATATATATATATATATATATATACTATATATTATATATATATATATTATATATATATATATATATATATATATATATATATATATATATATATATATATATATATATATATATATATATATATATATATATAAATGTGTGTGTGTGTGTATGTGTGTGTATGCGTGCATGTCCCACTTTTACTCTCATTTAAAAATGTATGCAGATACATTATACATTAAAAAATAACAAGCGCACACATAAATCCATTAGAATTTCAGTCCTCTTCTATTTAAAGAATTGAAAAGGGAGTTATTCGAGTCTTTCCCTTTCGGCCCTTAAAGGAACGCAATGAACTTGACTCAAATTTTGCCTTTCCTTTTCACTCAAAAGAAAATTGTTTGCTTGAATACTTTGAAGTGGATTTCAGTCTCGTTCTCTCAATTTAAAGCTATTACATAAATTAAGAAGAGATTTTAGAATAGAATAGCATTTATATTTGCAATTATTTCTAGAAATAAAACCGCATATAAACAAACTGAGAGGGAGACATATTTTTGCTTAGAACACCTATATACACATATATATATATATATATATATATATATATATATATATATATATATATATATATATATATATATATATATATATATATATATATATATATATATATATATATATATATATATATATATATATATATATATATATATATATATATATATATATATATATATATATATATATATATATATATATATATATATATATATATATATATATATATATATATATATATATATATATATATATATATATATATATATATATATATATATATATATATATATATGATCACATAAACAGACTCCTCACTCAATACCAGGTCAGCAGGACTCTGGGGTGTAAAGGCACTGAAAGTAGGGATGCCGAAGAAGTACCGATATATATCGATATTGATATTTTTACGATAGTGTCGAAAAACAAATATTGATGATATTTTAAAGACGTTATTTTATCCTCAGTATCGAATCATCGATAAATTTTTTTGACTTTAAGAAATATGAAGCAGTTTTCTGATTTTTTAAGCAAAATTTGCGCATATTTCATGTGAATGCGTGTTGGATGATGGTAACATTTTCTTTAACTCAGGAGAGGACGGGAGGTCAGATCATGCAAGAAAAGTAGAGGTTTAAATTTATATCAGGGGAGGTTCGTGACCTGGTTCCACGTTTGTGCAACCACCATTATATACAACTAGCTATTGCACAACTGTTATTATTACATTTTATTACTTAATTTATTTAATAGGATTAAATTTTCAATAAATTGCATCTTATTATAATAACACTCCAATGATGCTCTATTTAATGCAAAAAAAAGGCCATACAATTTTGATTAGTTTTTCAAATAGAAGAAAATACTGTATTTGGTTTGCAAAAATTTTGAAGACGCATGCTTTAATATATCTGACGAGAGAATTATGTATGCACAATTGCTGCGCGAGCGTTTCTATTCTTGGAATATGGTTTGCAAAAGAAATGCAAACTTTCCTTTGTAGAGCATGAAACATTTTGAAAGAAGTTTTTTGCATATATTTGTCATTTTTGATCCATTTTAATGTTCAGATTGGGACTTAAGTGTAATAAATGATGATGGTAAATATTTGTGCTGCCTTAATTAATTACATTCATTTAATTATATTACTTTTATTTAATTACATTGAAAAAAAAATTGAAAATTTTGAAATAAGCTGATGTGCCATTCTGTTAAAAATATGCGTTATTTTTTTTCTCATTTTTGTTATTATATGACACCAAAAATTAATTTATGTCATAATGTGCAGAATCAAAAGGATTAAATTGAAATATTTAATAAACTATTAATAATATAGTACTTTTTTAGGCATCGTATGTTTGGCAGTTACCGAAAGACAGCTATTGCTTCATCTGGGAGGTGGTGGGGTAGAGGGAGAGAAATAAGCTTTATGATCCTTTTAAAATTCTTTTTATTTATTAAATGATTTAGAAATCTTAGTGTAAAAACAAAAATATGAAATGTAATATTGCTTGTAATTATAAATCATTAATAATTAATGTATGCCATATAATATACAATTTCTAAAATACCTTCTGATCAGTGGCAGCTCAACGGTCGT
>SEYY01024088.1:90000-100000 GCA_009176605.1 Armadillidium nasatum | reverse complement strand
TATATATATATATATATATATATATATATATATATATATATATATATATATATATATATATATATATATATATATATATATATATATATATATATATATATATATATATATATATATATATATATATATATATATATATATATATATATATATATATATATATATATATATATATTATACAGAGGTTTATAGTAACGCATTATATGTAACAGAATAACTGATGTTACATTACTAACGAGTAACGTTCATCTTTCTTCAATACTGTGATTTAATATAATTTAGGAATGTAAAGATTTAAATTGAAAACTTTGCTCTTTTTCTCATTACGTTTAATGGACAAATCCGAATGGAAAATGTGTTCCTATTTGAGACAAACTATAATGGACTTCTTTGTTTGGAGTAGTTTTTATCAAACTAAAAGCCACAGGGGCAACTTAAAAGGTGAGTGATGAATGATTGAATTTTAAACTAGTAAAGTTTGGAACGCACTTCCTTTATCTGTTTAAATTTGATCAAGTGCGTGGGATTTTGAAATCTATGAACTTTAGGAAGGCAAGCGGCTCGGATGACATTCCTCCCCGAGTTATAAGGGAGTGTACTTCTGAGCTTGCTCCGTTCCTCGTTCAACTTTACTCTTTATATCTCAATACAAGTACTTTCCATCAGTGTTGGAAGCGCAATTAGTCCAACCTATTCCAAAGAAAGGTAACTGCTCTGATCCTTCTAACTATCGCTCTATAGCTCTCACTTTTATTCTGTCTAAGATCTATGAAGCCCTTCTCAACTTCATTTCTTAGATCATCTGGAATCCCATTCCCTTCCTTCTTATCATCAGTATGGCTTTCGACTTTCGAGGTCTACTGGTGATATACTTTTCCTACCTCACAGATTTATGGTCTTCTGCCCTTAGGAACTATGGAGAGACTTGTGTGGTGGCGCTTGGCACCTCTAAGACATTTGACCGGGTATGGCATACGTCACTGCTTTCAAACTCCTTCCTTTGGGTTTCCTTCTCTTTGCTTTCTTATGTCTAGCTTTCCTTCTAATTGGTTCATTTCGGTTGTTGTTGAGGGGGGCGACTTCTTCTTCATTTTCTGTCAAAAGTGGTGTTCCTCAAGGTTCTTTTCTTGTCTTCTACTTTATTCCTACTTTTCATTAAATTAATGATTTTCTCAGCTGCTTATCTGTTAACCCTATCCATTCATGTGCCGATGACTCGACCCTTCATTCTTCTACTCATTTCAAATCTGCTCTCTTTTTCGCATCTAGGGTTGCTTGTTGTCTTTATCTTTTCGATTCCTATTTTTGCAGATCTGGATAGAATTTCTCAGTGGGGTCGTCTCAACTTTGTGAAATACAATTCTTTAAAAATTCAACTTTTTGAAATCTCCCTCTCAAAGACACCTCTTAACTTGTCCATTTCTTTCGAT
The DNA here is from genome assembly GCA_009176605.1 of Armadillidium nasatum. NCBI lineage: Eukaryota > Metazoa > Arthropoda > Malacostraca > Isopoda > Armadillidiidae > Armadillidium > Armadillidium nasatum. Next base: position 98,570 of record SEYY01024088.1, on the reverse strand, counting down.
GGTTCTTCCGTCTTTTCTGTTGACAGTATAAATATCCTTTCCTTCACATAAATTAAAAAATGTATTGGAAACCTCACATTACAATGATTGCTAAAGGGTTTCAAAGAAGCTGGGAGTTCTGTTTAGACTGATAAATTTTTTTCCTCTTCGCAGTTACTCTAATTACAAGGCCCTCATCCGCCCTTGTATGGAGTACTGCTCTCATATCCGGGGTGGATTAGATTTCACCCGTCTTTTGGATTGGGTTGAGTCAATGACCAAAAGACTAAAAAATTGTTCCGTTCTTTCTAATTCATATGACCCTTTATCTTTGCGACCTGACTTTAGTGCCTTGTCTCTTTTCTACAGGTACTAAAGCGGCAAATGCTCGACGGAACTGTCCACCCTTATACTTCCTCTTTTACTGCGGCATCGTAGCACAAAGGGTGTATTGTCTGCACATAAATTTTGTTTGACCATTGACAACTCCAGGCTTGCTCGCTGTGGAGACTCCTTTCTTCTAGCCACCTCTTTTTTGTAGAATTCTCTCTCATTTTCTGTTTCCTGCAGAATTTAATCTCAATTACTTTAAAGCCCACGCCCATGCTCATCAAAAAATTTTTCGTTATGTGGGAGTTGTGGGGCTTTTCTTATTCTCTTATTGATCTAACACCCCCTCCTTGAATAGGGATCTGCCCTTGAGCGGTGGTAATGTGATATATATATATATATATATATATATATATATATATATATATATATATATATATATATATATATATATATATATATATATATATATATATATATATATATATATATATATATATATATATATATATATATATATATATATATATATATATATATATATATATATATATATATATATATATATATATATATATATATATATATATATATATATATATATATATATATATATATATATATATATATATATATATATATATATATATATATATATATATATATATATATATATATATATATATATATATATATATATATATATATATATAAACTGTATGTATATATATGAAAGGAAGAAAACTACCTCAATTTATGAGCTTTACAAGAATCTTAATTATTCGTATATCTCTTTTTGTTCGTACTTATGTGATCTTAATTCATTAAAACGGAAGACATTTAACGACCCTTGAAATACATTAACATAATAATAGGACAACCTTTTGGGGATATTTTTTCATTTCTAAATTATATTTTGACACTAAGGACAATTAAGTGATTTTAAAGTAATTCTGTTAAGAGGATAATGAAGCATATATGAACACATTCACAAATATACACACATACACACACACACATATTATATACATATATATATATATATATATATATATATATATATATATATATATATATATATATATATATATATATATATATATATATATATATATATATATATATATATATATATATATATATATATATATATATATCAAATCTCTTTCGTACTAATGTAGGAGACATTAGTACATTAATATATTAGCCTTCGACTCAATCATAACCAAAAGAAGTGCAAAACCGGAGAACTGGAGCCAACCCCCCGACGCCAAATATGAGAACTGTACTCCACACAAGGGCGGATAAAACCCCTATATATTTGAGGCAAATTTTCGGAAGAAAAAAATTCCCTCAACCTGAACTGTATTTCCAGCTTTATATATATATATATAAAGATTGCATTTTAATATAAGTTTATTATTTATGTTTACACCACGAATGTTTATGATGTATACAGGTGAGACGCAAGAACCATCGAAGGAGATGGGAAAGTTGGGAGGTGTTTTTAAAATGGTGATGTGGAGAAGTTGAGTTTTTAAAGAGTTGCACAAGGTTGAGGCGGCCCCTTCTGGGAATCCCATATATATATATATATATATATATATATATATATATATATATATATATATATATATATATATATATATATATATATATATATATATATAATATATATATATATATATATATATATATATATATATTAGGGTACCATTTATTTCATAATTTCTAAATTTCAGTTAACGCCACCCCGCATTGTGTTGTGAGTGAATGATTGACATTAACCCGCGGAAACTTTCAATTAAAATCTGTTGAAATGCAAAGGAAAATATAAAATATTTACTGGTACCGTCTGTAGGTCTCTTTTCTTTCATTATTTATTTAAATAATATTCCAACAACATATACTGCCTTCCATAAAGAATGAATTAACGTCGAGCTAAAATATAAAATTTACAAGTGCTTATTGTGAAAAGACTTTTGCCTTTAATACCAATAATATAAAAATCTAATGAATTTGAAAAATATTAACAAGTTTCAATAAAGGATACAATACTTTTATTAATTATGGAAATTGCTAAAACATACTTAATTAAATGATACTAATTGAAAGATTTCTGTAGCACAGGTAATGTTCTTTTTGGACACTTCCTTCAGTAATCTTGAACAGCCTGGAAAGTATTTTTAAAGTAAATAATATTTAACATTTTACTATAAATATGCTTAGCTGTAACAGCGATGATTCTCCCCGCTTTTGACGATCAGATTTTCTTTTCTCTTTATTAGTCTGTTTTATATCAATTCCTAACATTGAATATGGACATCCTCTTTCTCTTTGCTTCATTAATATTTATTATTTGCAGTGCATTTTGATGAGCAATATCAAATATATCATCTAAACTTTCAACAAAAGTTTTCTCTTTTCCCCTAAAATATTTGCTCTCTTAATTTTGTTTTTTGGTAATTGACGATAAGAGCTAACATATGATGCACTCATCAATTATAAGACCTGAACTTTCTTTCGTCAAGATTTAATTTCGTCACACGCATATCGTAAAATAAAACTTTTAAGCAGTCTCCTTTTGATGGAAGCTTTCTCGTATTATTTGGTGCTTCATATGAACAACAAGAAATATTTCCTTTCGAGTCGACATTATAAACATTAAACTTGCAAAAATATCGCAAACGAATTATTTAGCAAGTTAACATTGAAGTTTTAGAAACCACAATTTCACACTCAAAACAAGAAACTGGTTCATGCTTAAACTAACATTGTATTAATCAGTTTCATCCTATTTCTTAACATTTATTACATTTTTCAAGCTATTTATTTATACAGTCTGTGATAACGCTTTACGTCAAAGGCTATTCGCAAATTCAATTTATTATTGATAATTGAGTATTATCAGTTTGAAAGAGCAATAAAAAGGGAAAAAAAATTATAAATTTAGAAAGCCAGTCGCCTCGTGTTAATTTGACCAAAAATTTCCATATATCATGCTTGCATATGTTGGGAAAAAATAGGGGGAGCACTCATGAAAATAAAAAATGAAAAAAAAAATATATTATTAAAATAAGTGGCACCTTAATATATATTATATATATATATATATATATATATATATATATATATATATATATATATATATATATATATATATATATATATATATATATATATATATATATATATATATATATATAATATATTTTTTTTAATAATAACAATAATAATAACAATAATATATATAATAGTAACAATATATATATATATATATATATATATATATATATATATATATATATATATATATATATATATATATATATATATATATATATATATATATATATATATATATATATATATAACAATTTTTAAGAGCTTTAATATTTTAGTTTGTTTTTAAAGCATTTGTTTAAACAATAATAGATTTTATTGAAATTTAAAGGGATACTTCCGTATCATTATTATATATATATATATATATATATATATATATATTATATATATATATATATATATATATATATATATATATATATATATATATATATATATATATATATATATATATATATATATATATATATATATATATATATATATATATATATATATATATATATATATATATATATATATATATATATATATATATATATAATATATATATATATATATATATATATATATATATATATATATATATATATATATATATATATATATATATATATATATATATATATATATATATATATATATATATATATATATATATATATATATATATATAATATATATATATATATATATATATATATATATATATATATATATATATATATATATATATATATATATATATATATATATATATATATATATATATATATATATATATATATATATATATATATATATATATATATATATATATATATATATATATATATATATATATATATATATATATATATATATATATATATATATATATATATATATATATATATATATATATATATATATATATATAATATAAATATATAGGGAAATGATATAACATCCACTAATCTGATTGAAAGTACCCTTTATTGGGAGTTATCATTTGGTCAATGCTATCTTCTTGTTGGTCTTTTTCAAGTTTCATCTTTTAAGAGGGCATCCCTAGCGTCCCCTCGACCCTTCGCAAAAGTACCTCACATTCCCACTTTCTTCCCCTTTCTTCACATGCTCCCCACAGACTTCAGCACATACTCAATAATTATCTTTTTTTTAAAAAAAATAGAGAAGCAAAAACCTGGCTTTGAGATGCTTGGAAAGTTGGAATCAAAATAATATCCCTCATCCACCTCTCATATATATATATATATATATATATATATATATATATATATATATATATATATATATATATATATATATATATATATATATATATATATATATATATATATATATATATATATATATATAAGTTAATTATAATTTTGGAGGTTATAAAAACAGATATGGAGGGAGTATAATCCAGACTTTACCAGTAGGGTATATGAAAGATTGAGCATAGCGGTTAAGTCTGGGGTTAGAAAATTGGAGTGAGGAATGATGAGACTTTGTAGAAAGGCTTGACACAAGAGGCCATCTCAGTGGAGGAGGAGTGCGATGGGAGAGTTCAGAAGAGAATTTCCACTGTAATAACTGTAACGTAGAGAGAGTGACGTAACAATTCGACGGGCAGAAGAACTGGAGAGAATTAGTGGAGCGGGAGAGTTGATAGACGAAATGCCATAGACTCCACCTTTTAAACGAGAGTTGTATAATTGATATATGTGTGAGGTTTACTCCATACAAAGGGGAAACAAGAGAAAACAATTGGGGTGACGAGAAAAAATTACGAAGGCGCCTAGGAACAAGCAACCTCTTAGAAGCTTGTTTAGAAAGAGAAGTAATGTGATCTTTCCAAGAAAGATCACGAGAAAAAGAAACACCGAGAATATTAAGGACAGGCGAAGGTTTGAGTTGTGTGCTTTCGAAGATATCATAGTTGTGTGAAAGGCTGTGTCAAGTAGAAAGATGGGGGAATTGAGTTTTTGAGATATTGAAAACAACCATGTATTCTCTGCCCCAATTTGAAATACAATATATATCAGAGATTAGCTGATTCAAGGCTACCCTTCTTGCATCACTTACTGCTTTCAAATTGAGAGAAGTAAGAAAAGGATGAAGTCATCGGCATAGGAGTTGATAGATGGTGAAAGAACAGAGAGAAGATCACTAACAAATGGTAGAAAAAGTGTTGAGGATAGGACAGAACCTTGAGGAACACACTTATTGATAGATTTAATGGATGAACAGTGGCCTTCTAAAGCAGCTACTATAGAACGATTGAAAAGGAAATCAGAAAAAAAAAAAGCGAGAAGGATGTACTCCGAAAGAGGGAAGTTTGGAAATCAAAGATCTGTGCCACTCTATCGAAAGCTTTCGACAGCAAAAAATTCACCAAATTCCGAAGAGCGGATAACCAAAAGTAAGAAAGAAGGAAAAGAACATTACCAGTTGAAGGTTTTTTACGAAAGCTTTACTCGCGATCAGATTAAGTTAACATTTGAAGTATTGAGATGTTTCCAAATCTTTCTATTAAGGATAGATTCGAAAACTTTAGAAAGAATGGAGGTAAGGAAATGGAACGGTATTTGGAGGGTTGAGAAGGGTTTCCTTTTTCGGCACAGGCTGAATGAAAGCACTTCACCAGCAAGAAGGGTAGCCTGAAGTAGAAAGACAGAGACGAAGTAGTTTACCAATGCAGTGTGCAAGCTCAGAAAAACAAGTTTGTATATATATATATATATATATATATATATATATATATATATATATATATATATATATATATATATATATATATATATATATATATATATATATATATATATATATATATATATATATATATATATATATATATATATATATATATATATATATATATATATATATATATATATATATATATATATATATATATATATATATATATATATATATATATATATATATATATATATATATATATATATATATATATATATATATATATATATATATATATATATATATATATATATATATATATATATATATTAATAATATTTTTTTTTATTAAAATTAAAAATAAATTTTTTTATTTTATTTTTTATTTACTTTATTTTTTTTATTCTTGTTTAACTTGATAAATATTAGCCAACTTAATCTTAAGAATTTTCTCGTATTTTATTCTTTAATTTGGAAAAAGAAAGAAATAAAATAAAGTCAAAAACTTTTAACACTCCAAAGGGAATAAACAAAAGGCAAAATATTTTTGAAACAAAATAAAATAAAATAAAAAATAATAACAATAAATAAATACAAAACGAAATTAAAATTTAATATAGTTATAAATAGAGTTATGCAATCATGAAATTTATTTCCCAGAAATTTGCAAGTGGAACAATTCAATTAAATTCCAAAATTTGAAATTATTCCCAAATGATTTTCATTTTGAGATGAGGAGAGAAAGATGAAAACGCGAGAGACCTTCTTTCTCTGGCTTTCAAAAGATGATCGGAAGGGGATTCTAACTAGGAATTTATCATCTTTTTAATATATAAATTTTTAATTTACCCTGAAATTAATTTTGATGAGTTTTACTAGCCCAACATATATATATATATATATATATATATATATATATATATATATATATATATATATATATATATATATATATATATATATATATATATATATATATATATATATATATATATATATATATATATATATAATATATATATATATATATATATATATATATATATATAATATTATATATATAATATATATATATATATATATATAAATAGTCCAAAGGGTGATTTAATCACGTGCTTGAGGGCGTCGTTATATGTCCCGTTTGAGGAATGTCGGATTCTCTCTCTCTCTCTCTCTCTCTCTCTCTCTCTCTCTCTCTCTATATATATATATATATATATATATATATATATATATATATATATATATATATATATATATATATATATATATATATATATATATATATATATAAAGCTTTGTAAGAAAAGTTAGGTCCCAACTAGACCAACTCAACCTGATATTTTCTTTTGCTATTTTGAATTTTATTGACTTTGATTATGCTCGTGTTGAGTAAGTGAATTACTTTAATTTTAATTATATTTGACTTGACTTGCCTTGTTTTTTTTTTAGCAGAGTTTGAGAGTTCTTGCTTGTTTGCATTGAAGTTATATTCCTACTATGTTAGAATTTACCAAATTTACTACTTTAAAATTTATTTATGAGCTTGCACGTAATAAGCTGAACGTCCAAGTTTAATATCTTGGAAATAAAGTAAATCACTTAATTTCCCTTTTTATTTTAACAATTTGAAGAACATTTTAAATGGTGAGTTCCTTTATCAAGTTCTTTATTAATTTGTAGGCTAAAATGTAATAGAATTTGGTTTATTCTTGGCAGAGCAGCCACTGATCTGCATTAAGCACTTTCTGTGGTTTCAGCGCCATAGAAATTTAAAACAATATATATATATATATATATATATATATATATATATATATATATATATATATATATATATATATATATATATATATATATATATATATATATATATATATATATATATATATATATATATATATATATTTATATATTATATATATATATATATATATATATATATATATATATATATATATATATATATATATATATATATATATATATATATATATATATATATATATATATATATATATATATATATATATATATATATATATATATATATATATATATATATATAAAGAAAAGAAATGCCATCAATATACAAACATGACTAAAAATCAAATTTATTTCACGTTTAGTAGCATAAAAAAATCTGTCTTCAGCAAATCTATGATAATAATTATTTAATTAAAACCACAAGAGACAAAAAAAATTACGTTTATTTAGAAAAAACTCATTAAGACAAGGCAGCACGAAAACACACATTAAAAACACACTTCCAATTCTACTCATTTACAATAAATTATAAATTAACATTAACATCAATTATAAATTAACATGAAAAAACTTGTTTCAAAATTGAAATTAAAGGGAAACAATAATTAAAATTAATTTTTTTTTTGGTATAATAAAATAATTTTGTTTTTCCCTTTACAATGTATAAGTTTCTC
>SEYY01024088.1:77500-87500 GCA_009176605.1 Armadillidium nasatum | reverse complement strand
TTGGTCCACTCTCTCAAATCGGGTACCTTTGAGGTAATCTTTCAGTTTTAAAAGCATAAAGAAGTCAGATTGGGCAATATCGGGGCTGTAGAGTGGGAGTGTTAAGATCGAAATTCTCGTAACACAGCCCTGACAACGCTGGAGCACTGTTGTGTTGAAACAGGACACCATGGTGTAACTTTCTTGGTCGTTTTTTATCCAATGCTACTTTCACTTTCCTTAAAACTTGTGCGTAGTATGCTCATGTGATAATTCTTTGTCCTTGAAGATAATCTACCAGAATAATCCTTTTTGAAACTCAAAAAAGAGACTATCAATTTTTGCGCCGTTTCCTCGGATTTGAATTTTCTTGGTCCAGAAGATTCTCGTGGAAGCCATTGCTTTGATTGTTCTTTACTTTTAGGATCGTATTGTTAGATCCACGTCTCATCCCTAGTTATGAATCAATCAATAAGTTCTTTTTCATTAGCTTCGATCTTATTTAAAGAAGCCGAAAGCTTGCTGAGGCCGAGGTATTCGATCAAAGTCAAAAATACTGAGCCATGGGAAATGTTCATTGTAGAAGCTACCTGAACAATAGTAATTCGACGGTCTTCCTCAACCAATTTCTTAACTTTCATCACCATTTATTTTTCCATTCGTTGACGTTGACTGTCTTTCCTTCCTTTTTTCATCTTGCAGGTCTTCTCTACCTTCTCGAAAACAGTTCGTCGCTGTAAAATCAAATCGGCATATCTGCAAAATGCATATTTTTCACCTGAGAGCTTTAAAGTTTTCGCATGTGATATTTTCTTTTTGACTTCCGTTTGGTTCACCTTATTTTATATAAATTTTTATTCAACTATACGATATGCCGGTTCGACATAAAAATAGACGGGAAAAAAAGAAATTCTTTGACACCAACAACTCAAAAACTCAATTTTTGCACATATGACGGTTTGATTTAACAGCGACGAGTTAATCTATTTATATACCTCTGTGATCTGCAAAGGTGTCTACCCAAGCTTAAAAAGAAATTTCTTGACGGCCCTCACCTTAAAATTCCTGTTTTTCATGATTAAAAAAATAAAGCTTTTTCAAAGGCACCTTTACTATACAATGGCAGAGAAATGAATTAAAATAACCGTTGGATATCATAGTTATGGACTGGAGGAATCATAAATCATGTTTTAAGATTTCAAAATTCTCGGTGTGTTTGCACCAAAACAATTTTCCGGGTACTTTTTGACTTTCCCTATATATATATATATATATATATATATATATATATATATATATATATATATATATATATATATATATATATATATATATATATATATATATATATATATATATATATATATATATATATATATATATATATATATATATATATATATATATATATATATATATATATATATATATATATATATATATATATATATATATATATATATATATATATATATATATATATATATATATATATATATATATATATATATATATATATATATATATATATATATATATATATATATATATATATATATATATATATATATATATATATATATATATATATATATATATATATATATATATATATATATATATATATATATATATATATATATATATATATATATATATATATATATATATATATATATATATATATATATATATATATATATATATATATATATATATATATATATATATATATATATATATATATATATATATATATATATATATATATATATATATATATATATATATATAGAGAGAGAGAGAGAGAGAGAGAGAGAGAGAGAGAGAAAGTAGGGCTTTCGGGTATAGATTGAATGCCCACGACCCAAGATATCGACCTCACGATGTTTCTATTTACTTGATATGCATGCTCACGATCCTAAGATATTTATTCCTACTTGAGAGAGATCGACTTAAAGATACAATAGAAATAACACGTGCAGACGAGGTTCACATTAAAAATTGTAAATATATTTAACTTTTGAATAAATATACAAACTTTTGTGTTGTTTCAAAACCAAGCCAAGGAAATAATTAAAAAGAAGATTAGAAAATATATCGGTAAGGAATTATCTTTTTTTATAGAATAGCAGAAAATTATTCTGGAGGGTCAACCTTAGGCCCGCCTTTGTAGACTTTGCATATATATATTATATATATATATATATATATATATATATATATATATATATATATATATATATATATATATATATATATATATATATATATATATATATATATATATATATATATATATATATATATATATGGCTTTCTTCTAGCAGTCATGATACAGCTGGTGAACATGTTTTAAATTTGCTATAGGGGAATTGAACGCGAACCCTATAGAACAAAAGCCTTGAGTTTTAAAACACCATTAGCGAGTGGTAAAACTCTATGCTTTTGTGCTATAGGGCCCGGGTTCGATTCCTCTATAGCAAACTTTAAACTTCGATGTTTAATGTATTTGATTTGCGAGAGGGTTGGCAGACTTTAATTATTGACCTATCTGTTTAGTTTGCGAGAGGAAAGGGGGGACCAAGCCCGGGTCATGTTGCCTCACGCTCAAGCGCTGTCAGGAGAAGTCCTTCGAGGTTATTCTTGTGAATTATTATTCATAAGCCTCCTCTTTGAAATCCCCTTTTCGAACCGCTTTTGTGCTATAGGGCCCGTGTTCGATTCCCCTATAGAAAATTTTAAACTTCGATGTTAATATTATATATATATATATATATATATATATATATATATATATATATATATATATATATATATATATATATATATATATATATATATATATATATATATATATATATATATACCTACAAAAATTTCTTGCAGTCAAAACACGATTTCTATCCAAACAATTAAGAATTAATTGAGCAATTATCTGTCAACTATTTAGTCATTATTTTTATTCCTTTTGAGAGTGAGAGATAGTTAAACATAATTATTTCTCTTTAATTTTCCTTCCTTTGATGCAAGAATAGCTTAACGTTGGCAATTTATAGTTTAGATTCAATTCTATATTTAGAAGATTAGAAGAACAATTTATAACCATTTTTTTTTATTTCTATCTTAACGATCTGGCCAAGTTTGATGATAAAATACTGTAATCAGCTGTTTCCTCTTGTTTTTTTTTTATGTGGAATATTTATTACTAATATTATTTGATTATATTATTGATTTAATAGTCTGTGATTCATTATCATTGATTAAATATCTCGGAACCATTTAATTATGAGCTTAGAGCATTCAGAAATTTTTTCATAGTAAATGATTTATATATATATATATATATATATATATATATATATATATATATATATATATATATATATATATATATATATATATATATATATATATATATATATATATATATATATATATATATATATATATATATATATATATATATATATATATATATATATATATATATATATATATATATATATATATATATATATATAGGTTTTTGATTGAAGCTCCATCCATCAGAAATTAACAAAGAATTGAATTCTTAAATCTGAAGAGTATTAGTTAGTTTTTGTTATATTACTTTTGATTTCAATTTATAACAGACGAATAATTTTGCATTATAATTTTTTCCTATTTCTGAAGAATTTCTATCAACTAAAATCTCTATCAGACAAAAGATTTAGTTATAAGAGTAGGTAACCATAATTGGACTTTTAAAAATGTCATTATCGATTACAATTTTCCAAATTGCATAACAGTTCAAAATATTCAAGTCTGATTAGACTTTGGTTACATTAAAATTCGATAAGCATGCCGCTTATTGAGAGAAAGTGTTCCCACAACAAGGAATGCAAATCAAATCAAACGCATTGAAAGGAATTGTAGAGGAGTCTATAAATCCATAAACAGATAAATTTTGTTTAGAAATAGATGCAATATTTCAGTTCAATAAATCTCCAAGAATATTAAAATGGAGTACTAGCCTTAGAATTTTAAACCAAAGTATTGTTCTGTAATTTTATTTACTGAAAATTTCCATTTATTTTCTGTTCATATATATATATATATATATATATATATATATATATATATATATATATATATATATATATATATATATATATATATATATATATATATATATATATATATATATATATATAAATATATATATATATATATAAATATAAAAAAATTTTTTTATTTTAAAATTTTTTTTTTTTTTTTTTTTTTTTTTAAAAATGTTTTTGGATAATTTTTTTACATGATTTTTATTAATTTTTAACAGGAATGAAATGGCCTTATCTAATTACACTATTTTCAATAAATAATGCATATTATCAATATTTCGTAAACCATCCTTTAGCCTTTTTGAGGGAAGCTATCCTTTGTGGCATTGAATGTCTTAATTTTCTGCATGATGTTTGAATGCTTTCATTTCGGTACCACACATTAATTAGTGATTCAATCAATTGATGTTTATTTGTTATGGTCTCCTTTTTCATTTCCTTTTTTAAAACAGACCACAAATTTTCGATCTGATTCATATCTGGACTATTTCCAGGCCATGGTAGTGTTTGGATTCCATGGGATTCCAAATATTGTGTAACGATTTTACCTTTGTGACATGGAGCCCCATCATGCATAAATATGAAATCTTTTATGCACCCAGAACCTTTTTCATTAGCCCAATCCTGCAATTGAGGCAACAGGCAAGATTCAAGGATGGTTTTGTACTGCTCCTGCCTCATTGTACCTTGAACAATCTTCAACCTACCAGTCCCATAAACTGACATCACGCTCCAAACCATGACCTGAGTTGGATGTTTCACTCTCTGTTGGACACATTCGATATTAAAAGCCTCCCCAGACCTTCTACGAATGTACTGGGAAGATTCATCAGTGCACTGGATGATCGATTCATCACTGAACACAACTTGATGAAAATTTAAAGCCCAATGTAAAATTTTGAAAAAATAAATCAAAATTTCATACCAGAGAATATAATTAAATATTAATTTTGAAATTAAAAAAATAAGGAAACTTACATTTTCCCAGTCCATTTCTGTCCAGGTGATGAACTGCTTTGCCCAAATTAAGCGTCTCTTGGCATTAAGTCCGGTTATTTTTTGCTTTTTGCGGGGACGTCTTGCCATTAAACCAGCTTCAGAAAGACGCCTATTAATTGTTCTACAACTTAAAGCTACTCCAGCTGCAGTCAGTGTTTTTTGATGCATTTTGCAAGTTGCTTTTCTGTTCTTAAGGGCCTCTCTTATTAAAATTTTGTCATCTCGGCTGCTTGTTATACGTTTTCTTCCACTTTTTTTTCTTCTTCTTTGGAGATAAGCTAATGTTTTTAAAAACTTTTTTCTTCATTCTTGAAACCACAGATTCACTAACTTGAACTTTTTTTGTAATTTCTTTCCCAGAAAGGCCTTCTTTTGATAATATATCTATTTGGGCAGCCTTCTTTGCATTTATATCTGGAGTTTTCCCCATTTTATTAGTCTCAACAAGTTTTTAGAACTGAAAACTTAAAAAAAAAAAAAAATTCAAGCTCTTGCCTCAAAAATATTAGTTAATTTATACTTTTTCGCAATAAAATCTTTTAAAAATGTCAAAATGCTGCATTACAGTAGAGTAAAATAAGATATATTATAAAAAAAAAAAAACATTAAATTTATCAAGCAAAGCGTAATAAGCAACTTCACAAGACTAGAGAAATTAAAATTGACAAACCCTCCCCTCTATGGTAATTATGACACTTACTTAACAAGAAAAAAATATCGTATATATAGCTTTAAAAGTTACCAGAGATTAATAGATTCTTTAATTATTATTGCTTTTCTTATTTTATATTAAAAAAATTGGTTAGAAAACTATTAAGATAAAAAGAAGCATTCCAAATATAGAAAAATATTTCTTAACAAAAAATTGCTAATTTTTTGGGACGTCTATATATATATATATATATATATATATATATATATATATATATATATATATATATATATATATATATATATATATATATATATATATATATATATATATATATATATATATATATATATATATATATATATATATATATATATATATATATATATATATATATATATATATATATATATATATATATATATATATATATATATATATATATATATATATATATATATATATATATATATATATATATATATATATATATATATATATATATATATATATATATATATATATATATATATATATATATATATATATATATATATATATATATATATATATATATATATATATATATATATATGATGTCCCACTCTCTATTGGCCACAAATATACTTTTATAGATATCAAAGCAGTGGTCATAAGTTAATAATATCTGCCACGAATAAACCTTGGAGTGTGAGAATTGTTCTGACGTCACAATTAGTGTTTTAAGTGATCGCCATTAGTATGAAGGAATGCCTGTCCACGCTTTTCCATGTTATGGAAGTTTGCCGCCATCGTATTAAGAGTCCCAGCGTCAATTCCAATTATTATTTCATGAGAGTATATGGATTATTGCGATACACATTTCCTATAAGCAAGTTCCATAAGAAGGAAACCGGCTGAGTAAGATCAGGTGAGTCGGCGACCTTGGTGACTAAATCGCTTGGAAATGACCCGATCTTCACAAAAAAAAACAAAAAAAATGTACATTCGGACGTTGGGCGTGTGGCAAGTGGCGTCATTCTTCTAAACCTAGCAAGAACGAAGTTTCTCTTCATTCGATACCAATTCATAGGTAATGCTTATACGACCAGTACTTTGATATATATAGATAGGCACATGTCTGGGGCCGAGAGCGATTGGGACATTCTGTATATATATATATATATATATATATATATATATATATATATATATATATATATATATATATATATATATATATATATATATATATATATATATTATATATATATATATATATATATATATATATATATATATATATATATATATATATATATATATATATATATATATATATATATATATATATATATATATATATATATATATATATATATATATATATATATATATATATATATATATATATATATATATATATATATATATATATATATATATATATATATATATATAATATATATATATATATATATATATATATATATATATATATATATATATATATATATATATATATATATATATATATATATATATATATATATATATATATATATATATATATATATATATATATATATATATATATATATATATATATATATATATATATATATATATATATATATATATATATATATAATATATATATATGAGTTAAGATTAAGGTGACCATCCGTTCTGAATTTTTCGGAACAGTCCCTATTTTTTTAAGCCGTGTGCCGATTTTTTTAAGAGGGTAAATTGGGACGGATATTTGTTCCGATTTTTAGATTTGGCAAAAATTATTTATTCAGCCAGTCAGAGGGCGTGACGCGTGGAAGCAGAAGAAGGCAAAAATGTATTTTTCTTTGTAGAATGTCCTTAACTAATAAACCATATGACTTAGTTTTGAAAACAACATTCGTATTTCTTCTTTATATTAAAAATCACCCTCCTTTATACATCCCTTTTGGGGGGATTTTAGGGGGGGGGGCAATGTTCAGAAGCGTCCCAATTTTTTTGGTCAGAAAAATATGGTCACCTTAGTTAAGATCCATGTGTATGTAAATAAACGTGTGAACACATGCATATACAAGTTTGTGCATGTATAACATAATCTATTACTGCGTCCCCTGGCTCCTCTCCGCCCACGCGCCGCTCTGCAGAAGCATTTTAGATTCATTTAATGTTCTAAGTGCGCTGACTTCTATTGTTGCTCTTATCATATTATCTATCATTAGGATTTTACTTATTTGTTTACCTTCTTGTTGTTATTACATTTACTATTATTATATTGACTTTGTTAATGAGTACCTCTATTTTCTTATGTATTTTATTATCTGATTCCTCAGCGGCTACTGTCATCCTATTATATATTCATTATTTCGATTACTCCGGCTCTTTATTACCACAATCTATATTATATGCTAGATATCTCATTTAAGAGTGGAATAAAAAGACTAATTTTAAAGTTCTCCGTGCGCATTTAATAGACTCTATTTATCTCTTACATTTATTTATACTACTAATAATATGTCTTATTACAATATTAATATTTGCATATAGGCTTTGTCAACGTCTCAATTTATTCTTTCGCTTATACCTCCATTCATCTCTCGTATCGCTTAATTCTTATCATTAGTACTATTTTATTTCTTTCTTAAATGTCTCCTCCTCTTGCTAATATATTCTCTCATTCAATCGACGTGAGTATTAGACTGAGAGTTCTTCACAATATCGTCGTTGGACTCTTTCTTATCTACTCTTCATTCTCCTCTACGTTATATATATAGTGACTATGTTCTTCGTCTTAATCTCAGATATTATAAAGTGACTTAACTGTCAATTATATCAATTCTCACTCTTGAGACTTTGTAACTAGCTTAGCTACTAATTCTTATCCATATTATTGTTTTGCTTTTCATCTCATCATTCGTTAGATTAGTTTTGATCATATTACTCTTTTCACTATTATTTTGATTAACTCTAAATCTCTCTTAGTGGATAAAAGTATTTTTAACTCCATTAAAATCAACTTATCTGCTCTCTTAAATTACTATGTTCATGCTGATATTATATTACTGCTTATAGTAGTTTTATTTGAGGTTTTTAATTATAATATATTTTTATTATATCGTGCTATTTTTATTTCTTATCTATAGTTTTTCTTCATAAATAATTAACATTAATATTATCTCTTAGTTGCTATTTTGTTTATTGTATTTGTTTATTTATATTAATTTTAATTATACATTATCTTTATTTACCTTTATATTATTATTAATGTGTTTTTTATTATTATCTTATTATTATTATTTTTATATATATTATTTTTATTATTATTTATTTTAATTTAATTTAATTTATTGTGTTTATTTTATAATTATATCATATGTTTACTATTATATTATTTATTTTATTATCATCTTCATTTATTATTAATATATTTTATTTTATCTATTATTTTAATTATCATTATTTATTAGTTTATATTAATTATGCCTATTTCATTTTTATATTTTTTTATACTTATATAATTTATTAGTATATAACTATTTATTTTACTATTATTTATTATTATTGTTTGATATTAATATTATTTCACTATTTTTTATATTTCATACTCTAGCAGTCTCTCTTATCACCAATTAGACATGTATTGTCTCCTCTGTAACTATTTTCTTATTTCTACTTGTGAAACATGTTATTATTATTTATAGTATTAATTATATAATTAAATATATTAACAGTATATATTATATTTTATTATACTATTTATGTATATTCTTCTTATTATTATATTACTAGCTTCATTATATCTGTTTTCGTATTAACTCACTAATTGTATTACCATTAAATACTCACTTTATATTATATAACATTTAACTGCTGGTCATTAAATTATATTATTACGAAATCATTATTACTATACTTTATTTACTAATATTATTTATTATATTATTGCTTATACTATAATGTTATTATTTTATCTTCATTATAATATCTATGTACACATATTCGTTACCAAAAATTGAATATTAATTATATTTCATTAATATTATTCAACTAACTTGGGTTCAATAGTGAAAAACCAATGTAGTATTCCTCCATGAGTGATATAACCCCTTCAGGTGAGTAATGTACACTATTATAATATATTGTATACTTATTAGAGTAAGGACCTCTGAAATAATCAATGATTTACCTGTATTATTATATATAAATATATTCTTCTCTTTGGAATTCCATAAAATTTTATTTGGATAGGCCATTTTTACGTGTAATCACACACTTTTGT
>SEYY01024088.1:57500-62500 GCA_009176605.1 Armadillidium nasatum | reverse complement strand
ATATTAAAACCACATGACTCGTTGAGTCAAAACATACAAACTTTTAAAGTATGCTATATGTGGATTAAAACCCTTACCACTTGAATGGCAAGACAGACCGTTAACTTTAACTTTGCGCTAAGACAGTTCGAAGGGAAATTGCAAAGAGAAAGCTCATAGGCATACTGCCATGTAGACTTAGATCAAAGGACTTCCCCGACTGCACTCAGACACAGGGTAACATTGACAGGAAAAAAAAGCTAACTGTTATACATATATAGGTATGAAAACCACACGCTCGTAGAGACAAAATAGGCAAACTTTTAAAGTCTGATTTTCATTACTATTTCACAAATATTAGCAATATTTATTATTATTACTATCATCTTTATTATTGCTAATATTTTATTATTATTATTATTATTATTATTATTATTATTATTATTATTATTATTATTATTATTATTATTATTATTATTATTATTATTATTATTATTGTTATAATATTTTTTTATTATTATTATAATATTTTGGATTCCGACAAAGATTGGGACGAAACCCTAATTAATAACTACAAATACATTGAAATATATTTATCCAGACTCCCTTAAAAATAATAGCTGAGATGACGTTAGCAATTTTCATTATATCATGAAAACGTAAAAAGCCTTAGTAAACATTATGAAGAATTCCTTAACTACATAAGTTACCAAAACATTAATTTTGATTGCAAAGTATTAAGCGAAACATTCTAAAATGATTATAATTAAAAAGTGCATTCCTTACCAGGATTTAGCGGAACTCGCCTTGTGAGATCAAACAAGCGAGGGGAGGGGCCTCTATATTTGTAAGAAACGATATTTGTTACCATCCTATAATAATATTTTCATTGATAGATGATAGTATAGAAGTCCTGTCGGTCCTCAAAAATAACCGTTGTGGGGTTATATAGGCCGCCAAATGCATCAAAAACAGAATTAATAAATTCTCTGGAATCTATAATTCAAATACACTTGTGTAACATAAAAGACGATAATTGCCGGCGATTTCAACATTGATCTATATAATCACAGCTCCTCCTCAGGCAACAACTCACTTTAAAACGCAATGATGTCAAACAGTCTTATCAACTATATAACAATGCCTACTCACCCTAATAACATTGAAGTCTGAAACCCCACTTTATTGGATCTTACATAGGGTAATTTAGACTGCTATATCAAATCTTTTGTAATTAAGACTGACATCTCAGATCATTATCCCTATCTTGTAAAATTTAATGAGAATAATGAGAATATATATACCTTTATATATATAGAATAGATAACAAGAATTGCAAGAGAGCGTTTGCAGAAAAGGTATAAACAATCTTGACTTTTCATTCATGCAGAATGAGCAAGTTAGCATTGACTCAAAAATCAGTATTTTCGTAAACTCATCAAGTATGTGGTACAACAATTCTCTCCCAATAAAAACTAAGCAATTGGGACCAAAAATAATTCTAAATCCTTGGATGACACCTGGCTTAAAAAATTTGATAAATCAGAAACATGAACTTTATTGCAATTGCAGAGAAGGAATTATACCATTTCACTTATATATGAACTTTGATAAACAATTAAAAATTATCTTAAAGAAAGCGAAAAAGAAATACTACGTAAATCAATTTCATGACGTCCGAAATGATCATAAGAAAAAACGTGGGGGTCTGATAAACAGCTTGATTAATAAAACTAAATCATGAGTCAATAATATAAAATAATTAAATGTAAATGGTAAAAATTAACAAACAAAAGAAAATTACCGAGAACCCAATAATCACTTCATAATTATTGGTAAACAAATTGTGGTTAACAGACTTCCCAACCAAACCACTTTCGAAACCTATTTCAGATATTGCGGTTCGCGCTTTTCCTTTAAGGATTTCTCGGACCTAGAGGTTAAAAACGTTAAATGCTGGTCTAAAAAATAAAATATGTGACATTCATAACATTCCCAATAATATCTCCAAACTCATTGCTGTGATAATTTCTTACCTATTAAAGTACCTATGTAATGCTTCTTTTCACACAGGTATATTCCCACTTGTGTTCAAGCTCACAAGAGTTGCACTGATTCACAAAAAAGAAGACAGATCTATTCTTCTGAATCATAGATCGATTTCAATTACACATACATGTGTTCAAGCTCACAAGAGTTACACTGATTCACAAAAAAAAGGTGATAGATCTATTCCTCTGAATCATAAACCGATTTCAAGTATACATACTATTAGTAAAATACTTGAGAAATTAATATTTGTGCAACTAACTGAATACCTTAATTCGAATAGACTCCTTAATGACTTTCAATTTGGCTTCCAAAAAGAAAGATCAACATCTGATGCTCTTTTGTGTCTGACTGAAAAATATACTGTATGAAAACATCCAGCGAAAAGATTCATTTGTGCTATTATTACTGGATTTAATTAACAGAAGCATTTGATTCAATTGATCATAATATTTTTTTTAAAGAAAATGAATATAATGGGCATTGAAGGATACTCACTGCGATGGTTTAGATCTTATCTAACTGGCAGACCTCAGTATGTAAATTTGGGGGACATTCACTTTAATGCATTGCTAGTAAGCACTGGCGTTCCCCCAGGGGTCTATTTTAGGGCCATAATTGTTCACCCCATATACGAACGATTTAATCAACTCACATGACTCTTTTTATAACTCTCTTGAGGATGATATATCGATATTAATAAACGTTAAAACTCCTGACACACTCTCACAAAAAAATAACGACTTGGATAATTTGTAATAAACTTTCATTAAATGTACAAAAAAGAGTCATATCTCATTATCAGCAATAAAAATAAGATTTTAAAATTAACTTAAACGAAGCGGAATTACAAAGAGCTTCAAATGCAGAAATACTGGGAGTAATATTTGACGACAAATTAACATTTAAAGAACATATAAATCAACTAGTAAATAAATTAGCGAAATATATGTATATATTAGTCAAACTAGCCAAATCCACTCCCTTATTACACAAATGCACACTCACAGTTGTTGCACTGCCTGCCAATCTACGGTGTTGCTAGAAACTCTGTAATCAACCCTGTTATGATTATGCGAAAACTTTTGCTTACTAAGTGACCATACATAACCATTGTTTTAAAAAAAAACTTAAAATCTTACAGTTTCACCACTCATTAAATCTTTCTCTACTAAAAGAACAACACAAAATAATAAATAATAATAATAACTGAAACTTCTTAACATCTAGCTTCCGTAACAATCAAATTCGAAGAGATATTAATTTGCAAAATAACTTACATAAAAATCCTCCATTCTACAGATTGGAAAAAGCGAGACAAGCTGTTACCTATCAGTCAGCAAAGCTTTTTAATATTCTACCAATAGATAAAAAAAAAAAAAAAAAAAAAAAAAAAAACTTTGTAAGCTTTTACGCACAATATCAAAAAGTATTATCTTAACCAGCACTAATTTTCCTATTTTCGCTTATTATTATTATTACTAGTACTATTTTTATTATTATTATTATTATTATTATCATTATTATTATTATTATTATTATTATTATTATTATTATTATTATTATTATTATTATTATTATTATTATTATTATTATTATTATTATTATTATTATTATTATTATTATTATTATTATTATTATTATTATTATTATTATTATTATTATTATATTATAAGTATTTTTATTTTACTATTATTATAACTATTATTATTATTATTATTATTATTATTATTATTATTATTATTATTATTATTATTATTATTATTATAAGTATTTTTATTATCATTATTATTAATTATTATAACAATTATTATTATTATTATTATTATTATTATTATTATTATTATTATTATTATTATTATTATAATTATTATTATAACCACTAATATCACTACTTTTACTATTCCTTTTCCATTTGTTCCTCTTTCCGTCCCTAGTGATAACTTTCTTCTTTACTTATTCTACGTCTGGCCTCGAATTTTAAAATATTTTTTTCCATTCTTTTCTTTGAGAAAATTTTTAACTCCAACAAAATGTACACATACTGTGGCTAACCAGATGGATAAACCCCCAAGGAAAACATTGTGGTTATTACTTTGGTCCTTTTATTATCCTTTCAACAAATAATTTTGTAGCTCCCATTATTATTATTATTATTATTAATTATTATCATTATTATTATTATTATTATTATTATTATTTTTATTATTATTATTATTATTATTATTATTATTATTATTATTATTATTATTATTATTATTATTATTATTATTATTATTATTCCTATTTCTGTTTTTTATATAAATATTATTACTACTGGATATTACTGATACTATTGTATTATTAATATCATTACTATTATTATAATGTTGTGGTTACTTCTGTTATGCAAGCAACATTGTATCGTATTTATTACTATCAATTATACTGTAAATAAAATTATTCTTACAAATTTTATTGTTTTTATTATTATTACTATTATTATTAATTCATTTTTATTGTTGTCTTTATTATTATTATTATCATTTTATTGTTATTATTATTATTATTGTTATTTTTATTATTATTATTTTTGATATTGTCGTTACTTTTACTATCGATAATTCTATTAATATTTTTATATTATTACTGTAATTGAAGTTAGCTTCGGAATCAATACTATAAGCCTTATTACTCTTTCTATTACCATTTTTATTATTATTATCATCGTTATTATTATTGTGGTTATTAATATTAAAAGTACTTCATTACCATAATTATTATTACTTTTATTATACTATTACGAGTATTATTATATTTGTGAATATTTTCTTCCTCATTATTATTATTATTATTATTATTATTATTATTATTATTATTATTATTATTATTATTATTATTATTATTATTATTATTATTATTTATTATCGTTTTTATAAGTATTGTTATTATTAATGCTGTTCTTTCTTTATATTATTATTATTATTACATTA
>SEYY01024088.1:50000-52500 GCA_009176605.1 Armadillidium nasatum | reverse complement strand
ACAGTTTATATTTTTTATAAAATATATCTAAATATTTATTTTATATTTACATATATTTATGTATATATATATATATATATATATATATATATATATATATATATATATATATATATATATATATATATATATATATATATATATATATATATATATATATATATATATATATATATATATATATATATATATATATATATATATATATATATATATATATATATATATATATATATATATAATTACTTGTTTAGTTACTGCCAGTAGTTTATTCTCTTAGTTTCAGGAATTTTATTTTTTAGTATTTCTAATGTATGCATTTAAAATGTTTTAAGTATTTTTGTATTTATTTTTAGTATATTTATAAGTATTTTACATTTATTTTATATTCACAAATAATTTTTCTCATTCCTGTAGTTTAAGATGAATTCTATGTATTTATGTATATTTTTTATGCATTTATTTATATAGTTTATGTATGTATTTAGGTAATTTAAAATTATTATACTCTACCTCATATATATGTTAATTATTTTTTGTATTTATGTATTTATTAAAGTATTTCATAATTATTATACTTTCGGAAGTATTTTTTCTTTTTCTTTTAGCTTTAGGGAATATTTTATGTATTTTTTTTTTGTATTTATTTTGTGTAATTTTTTATATATTTTATGTCTTTATTTATTTATTTCGCAATTTTGTAAAATCAGAAGTGATTTTTTTATACTTTTACTTCAAGGAACATTATATATATATATATATATATATATATATATATATATATATATATATATATATATATATATATATATATATATATATATATATATATATATATATATATATATATATATATATATATATATATATATATATATATATATATATATATATATATATATATATATATATATATATATATATATATATATATATATATATATATATATATATATATATATATATATATATATATATATATATATATATATATATATATATATATATATATATATATATATATATATATATATATATATATATATATACATATATATATATATATATATATATATATATATATATATATATATATATATATATATATATATATATATATATATATATATATATATATATATATATATATATATATATATATATATATATATATATATATATATATATATATATATATATATATATATATATATATATATATATATATATATATATATATATATATATATATATATATATATATATATATATATATATATTTTACATTTACTACACTATCAAATGTAACTTATTCTAATTCACTTATTTACAAGAAATATTTTATAGATTTCTTATGTATATAATTTACGTAATCTATTTATGTATATATTTTATGCATATTTTAATGTATTTCATATTTATTGTATTAACAGAAGTAATTTGTTTTCATTCTTTTAATTTTATGTATTTCTTTTCATTAAATTTCAAATGATAAAGAAATGAAAATGTTTCTTCAACCTTTTTAATTGCCTTTTAATGTCATTTTTGACTTAATTTCATTCATCTTTTTATCACAATGATAAAAAAAAAAAAAATATTGGATACATTTTAAGTTTATTTTCCCAAAATTATTCTTTATTTCGTACTTTTAAATTTTTGATTTTTAATTTGCTTTTAAAAAAATTATTTTTAGAATGATGGCTAGAGCTTTCTTCTGGTTCGACTTAATCAAACTTGTTTGTTTAAAAATTTATGAGTATTAAATTTATGAGTCCATTAACAATCTCTAAAACAAAAATCATTTTTAAAATCAGTTTTCAACTATTTTAATATTCTATCCTAACTGATATATATTTTCTTTCAAAGGAGTTGAAGAGAATTAACTTTAGAATATATTTCAACATAATTTTAAATTTTTTTTCTTAATTCTTTCAATGAGACTATTGATAATTAATTAAGAAATAATGTAAATGAGTAAAACAAACTAAAAGTATTATTAAAAGAACAAAAATTACATAGTAAAAGTATATACTAAAATAACTAAAAATATGTACAAAAGAAATAAATATTTCTAATAGTACGATATAGAGAATTAAAAATTTTAACTAAAAG
The DNA here is from genome assembly GCA_009176605.1 of Armadillidium nasatum. Taxonomy (NCBI): domain Eukaryota; kingdom Metazoa; phylum Arthropoda; class Malacostraca; order Isopoda; family Armadillidiidae; genus Armadillidium; species Armadillidium nasatum. The sequence goes on along the minus strand of SEYY01024088.1, from coordinate 50,388 downwards.
TTCATTTAAATAAACTAAAAATACGCATTAAAAGTATATAAATAAAAGAATAAAACTATTTCTTACAACTAAAGATCTAATATATATATATATATATATATATATATATATATATATATATATATATATATATATATATATATATATATATATATATATATATATATATATATATATATATATATATATATATATATATATATATATATATATATATATATATATATATATATATATATATATATATATATATATATATATATATATATATATATATATATATATATATATATATATATATATTATATATATATATATATATCACATATATATATATATATGATTCAAAGAAAACGATTAAAATAATAGGAAAATACGATTAAAACAA
>SEYY01024088.1:35000-37500 GCA_009176605.1 Armadillidium nasatum | reverse complement strand
ATCAGGGGAGTTGGGTGTAGGTTGAAGAAATGGAATAGCTATGATAATATTGCCTAAATTGTCACTTTTTGTTCAGGATGATCTGTGAGAGACTGATGGTATGCAAGATGAAATTAGGGAGCAGGAAATTCCAAATATGTTAGGTATACGCACCGCAGCAAGGTTGTCGACAGGAGGGGAAAGATGCTTTTATGGAAAGTTTGGAGAAAGCAATTAGAGAGATGATGGGAGATATTTAATTACTGCCAGAATAGGAAGAGAGAAAGAGAGCAGGAGTTGAAGAGGTTTTAGAATTATTTGGGGAGGTACTGAAGAAAGCTTTCTCTAAATCTATAAAGCATGCATACCCCACTTTTCCTTTTTAACCCAATTTCTCACCAATCAACCATAACGTAAACATCCGGTCACCACATCTCCTACATCCTCTAAAACCCCCTTGTTCCTCTCCCAACCTTTTGACAATTCTTTCACTATTGTCACTAATACCCTCCCATAAATCTTCCCTACCACACTCAACAGACTTATTCCCCTATAATTTTTACAGATCTTCTTATCCCTTTTTTCTTTATATATAGGCACTATACAAGCTTCCTCGCCATTCCTGAGGCACTCTCCCTCTATTCATATATATATATATATATATATATATATATATATATATATATATATATATATATATATATATATATATATATATATATATATATATATATATAATATATATATATATATATATATATATATATATATATATATATATATATATATATATATATATATATATATATATATATATATATATATATATATATATATATATATATATAGATTACTGAACCAATTTGCCCTTTAATTACCTTAAATGTGGGGTCATTACTTTAGTCAGTAAGTTCTAAAAGCTATTGGAATTAAAGTTATATTTTTCTTGACCAAGTTCAATAGAGATGGAGTGAATCAGAATCTTTTAGAATCGAAACGAATCAACGAAAACGTGATTCACTTTCACGCTTTCACATCTAGTATCGGTATCTATCGGTATCGGTAGTATCGGTATCGGTATCGGTATATTAATCGGTATCGGTATTATCCAATCGGTATCATATACTATATATATATTACTATATATATATATATATATATATATATATATATATATATATATATATATATATATATATATATATATATATATATATATATATATATATATATATATATATATATATATATATATATATATATATATATATATATATATATATATATATATATATATATATATATATATATATATATATATATATATATATATATATATATATTATATATATATATATATATATATATATATATATATATATATATATATATATATATATATATATATATATATATATATATATATATATATATATATATATATATATATATATATATATATATATATATATATATATATATATATATATATATATATATAATAGTCCAACCAATTGGACTGACACAATTGTTATACCTAACAGTGACCAACCTAAATTGAAATGGATTAATTCAGATTCTTTTAGTGCAAAGTGAAGAAAAACTATAACTGAAATGGTAACTAGAATAACTTATCTTAATCTTCATAGTCAGAATCTTGTTGGTTCCATTTGGTTCTGACTAACTCTGATTTAGTGAATTTAAAGAACTGTGAGACTCTTTATTAAAATATTCCTTCAATTTATCATATAAATAAGGAGAATTTTTTCTCTACTAATAACTAAAAGTTCTTACAGTATTGCAAAAATATATTTTTTCCTTTTCATTACATAGTACATAACTATGCATACTAAACTTTACGTACAGTTTCAATTCTCAATTCACACATTTTTAGAATGACTGACATTAATTAAACTTGGGAGTTACGAAGTGGAGGGAAAATTAAATGACAAAAAGTTCCCCATGCTTGCTTTTTATCAATCTCTGCAATATATAATTAAAATTATACACTTCAGCATAGAATTAATTTCATTAATTAAAAATTTAGTTCAAGTGAATAGTGATAAATAATACAAGATGATTAATTGTTTAGGATATGGAGTTAGTGAAACATCCTGTATTCAATTTTGAATTAGTTCTTCACCAAATTCTAAATTAATTTCAAAACTTTTTCTGACTTCTGATTGCCATAAGACTGGAAACAAGTACTAGCCTTGTGCAGTTTTCGCAGGAGAAACGGGAAGCCCAAAGTTAGTTTCGATCTCCGATCGGCAAACCCAAATATGCCATGGTGGTCTAGCATTTGTTGATAGATACTGCACACGCAGCTAAGGAAATCTATCCCACACCCTTATTTATCCTTCTCTATATAATGTGTTTTGACGGGTGTGACAAACGACCTATCTGTCATTTAGTTGTTGATTCTTTCTATGACGTCGATCCGAGCTATAAATACTTATTGGCAAAATCAAGACATTTGTAAATAAAACTTTCGTCCAATAATAATCAATGTGCAAGTTGA
>SEYY01024088.1:22500-30000 GCA_009176605.1 Armadillidium nasatum | reverse complement strand
GCTCGATTCCGGGATGAAATATAAATTGAATGAGTTTCTGGAGTTTGAAGACGACGGTAATCTCTGAAGGCATCATCCCAAAGGAGAATGGTACGAGAACATCAGAGTTAAACCAAAGTTCATTAGGTTTAGTAGAAGGGAAAGAATATGGAATGTACGCCTCCATGCAAGGGAGTATCACTTTAGTAGCAATGATCTCTGCAAACTCCGAGGGTCCATTCCCACAGTTTTGAGTTTCACCAATATTTTTTTATTTTTTCATTTTTTTATTTTTTAATAAAGGTAATGTACGAATAAGCGCTTGTAAATTTGGAACATGAGAAGGGAGTCGGGGGAAGTTGAAGTGAGAGCATAGACACTCCAATATGAGGCGAGGGTACACTAGAGACCCTCTGAGAAGGTGAAACGCGAAAAGGAACCAACCTAAAGGGCAACGGAGTGAAACGGAATGGTCTTGACCATACTGTCACTTCCCGGTTTATGCCCAATGGAGGGTACTTGCATTGCTTTGGACGGCGCTACATGCACACACACACACACACACACACACAAACACACACACACACAAACACACACACACACACATATATATATATATATATATATATATATATATATATATATATATATATATATATATATATATATATATATATATATATATATATATATATATATATATATATATATATATATATATATATATATATATATATATATATATATATATATATATATATATATATATATATATATATATATATATATATATATATATATATATATATATATATATATATATATATATATATATATATATTTATATATATATATATATATATATATATATATATATATATATATATATATATATATATATATATATATATATATATATATATATATATATATATATATATATATATATATATATATATATATAGTTACCATCTTAATATGTTGCTAACGGATTAATTAAGGATTAAAATAAAAATAAAATATTTAAGAAAACAAACCAAATTGTAAGAAGTAAATGGCTTAAAAATAAATTGAAAAACAATTTTGTGCATTTGAAAAAATAAACTTCTAGTGGAAAGCAACATATCAATGTTCTGAAAACAAAATTATAGGGAAACGACGTTTCAAAATATTAGGTAATATTAATAAAATATTACATAATTTAATTAATTAATTAAGTAATTAAATAAATTAACAATTAAGAATAACAAGTTGATCTATTTTAGAAAGAGTTAACTGTTCTAATCTGACCAAATTCGGAACTGCAGTTACAGAGATATAGAATATAAGCCAAAAAATTGTAATTAACGATTAATTAGTAATTAATTAATTGGAAATTTGGAAAATCAAGAAAAACAATGTTTCGTGGTATTCGAAATTTTACAGTCAATGAAATTGAACATTCCAAAAAATGTAAGCCAAAGTGATGAAAAAAATCTGGTATCGGTATCGGTATCGGTCATTTTTAACTGATACCGATACCGATACCTGAAAGTTCGATACCGATACCCAAAAATATACCGATACCGATACTTCACTCCATCCCTATATATATATATATATATATATATATATATATATATATATATATATATATATATATATATATATATATATATATATATATATATATATATATATATATATATATATATATATATATATATATATATATATATATATATATATATATATATATATATATATATATATATATATATATATATATATATATATATATATATATATATATATATATATATATATATATATATATATATATATATATATATATATATATATATATATATATATATATAATATATATATATATATATATATATATTAGTTTATGGTTATTAACGAAACTATTACTCTGATAGACTGCTTAATGTATTACCAGTACAAAGAAGTTAAAATTTTATACTGTCTATTAAAACTGTTGATCCTCTTCGCTACTTTTGTGTGACTGAAGACTTTGATGATGAATTTGTATCTGACTTGGAATTCTTGGAATTTATAAATCTTTAATTAAAAGAACTTGTTTTGAGAGGATTGGTGCTTGATTATTTCTTTTATTTTTTTATTAGTTAATGGTGGATAGTTTTTGAATAATAATAATAATAATAATAATAATAATAATAATAATAATAATAATAATAATAATAATAATAATAATAATAATAATAACAATAATAATAATGATAATAATAATAATAATAATAATAATAATAATAATAATAATAATAATAATAATAATAATAATAATAATAATAATAATAATATATTAGCTGTCCAGTTCTCTGAAAAGTAGCTCTAAGAGGATAGAAACTGGCTTCCAATGGACCCCAAAGTTTAGTCTATAAATAGCTCTTCAATTAATTTAATTACAAATAAAATACAAGTATGATGCATATAATATGACAAATAATAATAATTATACCTATTAAAATGCAAAAAATTGTAAAGATAGCAACAATAATTACGAGTATAACAAAACTAATACTATCAAAAAATATGTCAAACCATAACAAAATTTTCAGATATATTGGTAATCTTTAATCTTTAATGTTTAATCTTTATTCATTTTTCAGTAACAAAATTCATACAAACAAATCATTGTATAATCAATATGTATTGATACAAAAATAGGAAAGTTTTCTGTCGTCCTCTGAGCTCAAAAGTAAAACTAAAAATAATAATAATAATAATAATAATAATAATAATAATAATAATAATAATAATAATAATAATAATAATAATAATAATAATAATAATAATAATAATAATCATAATCATATATCATAATAATAATAATAATAATAATAATAATAATCATAATAATAATCATAATAATAATAATAATAATAATAATAATAATAATAATAATAATAATAATAATAATAAGAATCATCATGATAATAAAAATGAGAATAAGAATGATCAACATAAAGATATTAATAATGGAAATAATAATAATAACAACAAGGATATTAATAACAATAATAGTGGTAATAATAATAACAATAAAAATATTTTAATATTGATTCTAAAACTAATTTCAGTAAGGTGATATAATTAAAGATATTTCTAAGAATAGCACCAGTAACGATAAAATAATAATAATAATGGCAGTCGTGATAATAACAATATTAATAATAATACTAAGAATAATAATAACAATAATAATAATAATAATAATAATAATAATAATAATAATAATAATAATAATAATAATAATAATAATTTCAGAGAACTAGACTGTTACCAAATTATTATTATTATTATTATTATTATTATTATTATTATTATTATTATTATTATTATTATTATTATTATTATTATATTAAGTAGCATAGGACCTACTATTATATTCTGAACTTGTAAATGTAACTTTTTAATAAGGAATTTATTAATTGAAGAAATAATTTTATTTGTCCCTTACTTTTCTAATTTAATGACAAATATTCAACAGTCCGTAAAATGAAAAAGATCCTTTCCAAGTATATATATATATATATATATATATATATATATATATATATATATATATATATATATATATATATATATATATATATATATATATATATATATATATATATATGTAAGTTGAAAAGGATAATAATAATAATCCTCACATTTTTAAGGAATTATTAACTATTTATGTAAATTTATTACCGATAGAAACTTGCTTAAAGTAATTAAAGTTACTTATAAGAGTAAACTCTTTTTAATTTATGTAATTCGTAAGAAATTGCTATTTATTTCTCTAGGCAAAAAAAAAATAAATAAATAAAAAAAAATAAAAAATAAAAATAAAAATAAAAAAAAATAAAATAGAAACACTAGAGTTTCGCTCGTTAAAAATTAAGACAAAGTTTAAAAATCTTATTTTTTATACATAAATTCAAGCTATTTCATTTAACGCTCGTTGCTCCCATTCAAGAAACTTTCTTCTTACTAAGTATAAGAGCTGTAAACTTCAAATAAGCCTTTTGCTTCACAGTGTTCGAAAATCACGTCTCTACTGGATATTATCTAATAAAGTTTAAATAGAGTTTACAGATTATACTTTAAATCTTTTTTTTTTCTTTCTTTCTTTCTTTTTTTTTCTTTTATATTTTTTTTATTGCATGTAAAAATAATGAATAACATTGCGCTTATTTTGTAGAAAAATGAGTTAATAAACTAAAACAGTTATTTGTTTAAACTTACTTTCTCGTTATTACTGTAAGATAGAGCACAGCTGTAAACTCTGGGGCCAAAGAGGTGGACAGAAAAGAAGGGGACTGTTTGCGAAAATATAATATATATATATATATATATATATATATATATATATATATATATATATATATATATATATATATATATATATATATATATATATATATATATATATATATATATATATATATATATATATATATAATATATAATATTAAAATATTTTAAAAATTAAAATTTTTATTTTTTTATTTAATTAAATAATTTTTTTTCCTTTCAAAAAAAATTGCTAAAAGACACATTAATATTTATAACATCTGGCGAACAGAGAAATAAAACAAAACTCAATTTTATTTGGACATAAATAAAATGATATTTATATATATATATATATATAATATATATATAATATATATATATATATATATATATATATATATATATATATATATATATATATATATATATATATATATAATATATATATATATATATGAACCCCGGCCCCGACCCCGGTCCCGGCTAAAATTCAGGGAAAACCGGGGTTTGCCTGCCGGGGTTAAAATGGCAAATTATACTTGAGGGAACATTCCAATTTCATTTTTTTTTTAATTTTCAGCCAATTCTCCTGAAATTTTCAGTGTATATAGTTTTTTCCCGGTTAAAAAAGTCCCTTTCTAGCGCTTTTCTGAGTCTATAATTATTAAAAAGTTTTTTCTCTTTTTTGAAAATTTGACCCTTTTCAAATGAATGGTGGGGCCAAACCACTTTTCGGAATGAACTGAAATTTGGCTTGTATGTTCATAATTCTATTGGCAAAAAAACTTGTAACAGACATTTGTTTCCAGGTTTTTAGAAAAAATATTATAAGCCCAAAACTGAACAGCTATCGAAAAAAAAAATATAAAAAAAAAATCCACCTTCTCGGTCAAATTTTTTTTTTGAAAAAACTACAACCATAAAATTCCTTGTTTATGTGGGTGTATAGAGGATGGATGGGGCTACAAATTCTTCTCTATTCTTTATTCGATGCGATTCGTTGGTTTTGAGATATAGACTCTCAAAAAAGGTCTATTTTTGACCAAATTTCAAAAATGTCCAAAGTTTGAGAGGCTATATCTAGCTTCAAACAAAAAGCATTTAATAATGCACTAAATAAAAATGAGAGCCCTGTCCCTCCTCTAAACAATATTCAAAAATAAAGAAATTAGTAGGAAGCGTTTTTTTTTTTAAATAATTTTTTTCTCTGGAAGGGTACGATTTTTACAAAAAAAAAAAAAAAAAAAAAAAAAAAAAATTCAAGTTCTTATAACTTTTTTTCTAGATGTGATATCAAAAATCTGTTCTCACCAATGCAAAAAATTGAGGCTAAGATTATTCAGTTAAATTTTCAGCTCATGTGGACTAGTGGTTTGACCCCGCTATTCATTTTTTTTCAACTTTGGGTCCAAATAACTTTCAAACCGTTATAGACTCAGAAAAATGCTCGAAATCAACTCAGAACATTGGGAAAAAATGCAAATGACCTGAAAATTTCAGCTCAATCAGTCAAATAATAATAAAAAAAAATTTCAAACAAAATATAAGAAAATTAAGATTTTTTATTGCTTTTTTAAAATTTTATCTTATTTTCTGTTTCTTTTGACCTCTCCTTTTCTGGTAGTGAATGTTCATCTTTGTGTTTTGATTTTAGATACCATAAAGATTTGGTTGAAAATTTTTTACTTGTAGCACCCGGAGGTCCTCTTCTAATTTCCTGACTGCAGATGTTACATTTACCTATTACGAGCCTATCCTGAAAGTAAAGTACTTCCATGCTGCTGAAGCCGATCTTTTAACCATATTGATTGAAACTATAAACAAAATTATTATTTTGAAATAATGTAGCAAATTGATACAAGTTTGATACATAGCAATAATATAACAATGATATGTATAAATACAGGTTGTATTGATAATTTATATCTTGCATTTTTTTAAACTTTACCTTAGGGTCTTGTATGTAAAACTGCTGAATCATATTATGAATCAAAAAAAAAAAAAATTTAATTTTTGTTCTTTTATTATGCAAAATCTGTAATTTTCTGAAATTTTTTCGGAGAAAATGCATATAATTATTAAGATAAGTGAATGTTGGCTATTCTACGCCTTTCTTATAATTAAATAAACCTCAATTAAATTTATATCTAATTTTTTTAGCCTAAAATTTCAGTGCTTTTGACCTCTTTTCAAATTTTAGGCAACCCCGGCCAGAACCCCAGCCCCGGCTAAATTTGGGTGACCCCTGCAAAATTCCAGCCCCGGTCGGTCCCTATATATATATATATATATATATATATATATATATATATATATATATATATATATATATATATATATATTATATATATATATATAATATATATATATATATATATATATATATATATATATATATATATATATATATATATATATATATATATATATATATATATATATATATATATAGAGAGAGAGAGAGAGAGAGAGAGAGAGAGAGAGAGAGAGAGAGAGAGAGGACGTAGCTCCGTCCGAAGCAATGCAAGTACCCCCCATTGGGCATTTCACACGAAGTGATAGCATGGGCTAGACCATTCCGTTTCACTCCGTTGCAATTCTGGTGCACGGTCTTCTTTTTTCATTAATTTCTGCAACATTCGCGGTCTTTTTTCTAATTTCCCCTTTGCCGAACACCATCTCTCTTCTTTTAAACCTCATCTCTTGTTTCTAACCGAAACTCAGGTGCTTGAGTGTGCTGACAGCAAACCTTATTCTGTTACCTACTACTGTCTCTATCCTCAATTTTCAGCTAAAGGTGGTTGTTACGCATATGGACGCAACGATGTTATTTGTTCTCGTGTCTCTAATTTGGAGTCTCCTGAATTCTCTACTTTATGGCTTAAGCTCTCTTGCAGCTCTACTACTAAATCTATTTGTTCTGTCTATTTATCTCCTAATTCTACTAACTATAAAAAATTCTTCGACTATCTTAACTCCAAAATAGAACATTCTTTCTTCTTCTCCTTTCTCCGAAATCATCATTTTAGGTTATTTCAATTTCACCACCGCCAATGGCTTTCATCTAGTTCTCATGATCCAGCCGGTGAACTCGCCTACAACTTTCTATCCAGAACAACTTTGAGCAGTTGGTGCAACTTCCTACCCGTATCCCTTACCGTCTTGGTGATGAACCCAACATACTTGATCTTTTTTTAATCTCTTATCCTTCTC